>PVJS01005080.1:0-65786 GCA_004027185.1 Glis glis
TTTTTTTTTTTTTTTTTTTTTTTTTTTTTTTTTTTTGCGGTACTGGGGATTGAATCCAGGGGCATTGTACCTCCGAGCTACACCCCCGGCCCTATTTTTTATACTTTATTTTGAAACCAGGTCTCACGAAGTTGCGGAGGGCCTCACTAAGTAGCTGAGGCTGGCTGCAAACCCGGATCCTCTGGTTTCCGCCTCCCAAGTACTGGGATTACAAGCGTGCTCCACCACGCCTGGCCTCCTTTATGTATTTCAATAAAGCATTATAGTTGAATTTAAATTGACCCAGTGTATTCCTTGTTACCTTATACCTGGAACTTTTAATTTTGTTGTTACTGTTGCTGTCACACAAATGACCTTGGTTTCCAATTAGTTACTGTTAATAAATATAAAAGCCACTGATGTCATATGCTACATAAGTGAAGGCTACATAACCAGTCTGTTTCCCTTAGCACTACTAGTAGCTTTTTTTTTTATATTGTTGATTGAACCCAGGGGCATTCTACCTCTGACCTACATCCCCAGCCCTTTGTATTTTTTTATATTGAAACAGGGTTTTGCTAAGTTGCAGAGGGCCTCACTAAGTTGCTGAGGCTGTCCTCGAACCTGTGATCCTCCTGTCTCAGCCTCCCAAGTACTGGGATTTTTTTTTTTTTGCGGTACTAGGGATTGAACCCAGGGGCGTTCTACCTCCGAGCTACACCCCTGGCCCTATTTTTTATCCTTTATTTTGAAACCAGGTCTCACAAAGTTGCGGAGGACCTCACTAAGTAGCTGAGGCTGGCCGCGAACCCAGATCCTCCGGTCTCTGCCTCCCAAGTACTGGGATTACAAGCGTGCGTCACCACACCCAGCTCCAAGTACTGGGATTACAGGCATGTGCCACCATGCCCGGCTCTACTATAAGCTATTTAGTGGGTGCTTTTAGTTTTTCAAGGCTAACAGTGATTCTCTTGCTTTATTCCCTTGGCTTATTGCATTGACTAACACTTCCAAAACTATACTGCTTATGAGAGTTATGTTCTTATCCTCACTTCAGTTGATCTGCTTTCAGCCTTTCTCTTACTGAGTATCCCAAAGGCCTAGGGTTTAATATGAATATTTTTGATAAGATTAAGTAAATTTTCTTCTACTGCCAGGTGTGGTGGCACATGCTCATAATCCTAGTACTTGGGAGGCTGAAACAGGAGGATCGGAGGTTCAAGACCAGCCTCAGCAACTTAGTGAGACCCTCAGCAACCTAGCAAGACCCTGTTTTAAAATAAAAAATAAGCTGGGTGTGGTGACGCACCCTTGTAATCCCAGTACTTGGGAGGCTGAGACCAGACGATCCAGGTTTGCGGCCAGCCTCAGCTACTTAGTGAGGCCTCCACAACTTAGTGAGACCCTGTTTCAAAATAAAGAATAAAAAATAGGGCTGGGGGTGTAGCTCGGAGGTAGAATTCCTTTGGGTTCTATCCCCAGTTCCACAAAAAATAAATAAAAACTAACTAAATAGATAAATAAATAAAAATTTAAAAAATAGCCAGGTGTGGTGGCACACACTTGTAATCCCAGTACTCGGGAGGCTAAGACAGGAGGATCACAGGTTCACAGCCAGCCTCAGCTACTTAGTGAGGTCCTCTGCAATTTAGTGAGACCCTGTTTCAAAATAAAGAATAAAAAATAGGTTTGGGGTGTGTAGCTCAGAAGTAGAATGCCCCTGGGTTCAATCTCCAGTACTGCAAAAAAAATAAATAAAAATAAAAATAAGCCGGGTGTGGTGGTGCACGCTTGTAATCCCAGTACTTGGGAGGCTGAGACCAGAGGATTCAGGTTCGTGGCCAGCCTCAGCTACTTAGTGAGGTCCTCTGCAACTTAGTGAGACCCTGTTTCACAATAAAGAATAAAAAATAGGGCTGGGGGTATAGCTCAGAGGTAGAATGCCCCTGGGTTCAATCCTCAGTTCCACAATAAATAAGTGAATAAATAAATAAATAAATGCATACATACATAAGTAAATAAATATTTAAATAAATAAAAAAGGGGCTGGGAGTGTAGTTTAGAGGTAGAACGACCCTGGGTTCAATCCCCAGTTCCTCAAAAATAAATAAATATATAAATGCATATATACATAAGTAAATTAATATTTAAAATAAATAAATAAATAAAAAAGGGGTTGGGAGTATAGTTTAGAGGTAGAATGCTTCTGAGTTCAGTTCTCAGTTCTACCTTAAAAAAGAAAAATTCCTCCTATTTCTGGATTACTGAGAGTTGTTTTTATGTGTGTGTGTGTGTGTGTATATATATACATACATATATGTTTATTTATTTATTATTGGTACTGAGGATTGAACCCAGGGGCATTCTATTTTTTTTTTTGTTTGTTTGTTTTTTGAAACAGGATCTTGCTAGGTTGCTGAGAGTCTCACTTCATTGCTGAGGCTATCCTTAAACCTGCAATCCTCCTGTCCCAGCCTCCCAAGTGCTGGGATTACAGGCATGTGCCACCATGCCCGGCTTATTTTTTATTTTGAAAAAGGGTTTCACTAGGTTGCTGAGGGTCTCACTAAATTGCTGAAGCTGGCCTTGAACTTCTGATCCTCCTGTCTCACCCTTTCTAGTACAGGGATTACAGGTGTGGTCTACCACACCTGCACCACCACACTCAACAAGAGTTTTTTTTTTTTTTTTTTTTTTGTAGTACCGGGGATTGAACCCAGGGGCGTTCTACCTCCACGCTACACTCCCGGCCCTATTTTTTTTATACTCTATTTTGAAACTGGGTCTCACGAAGTTGCAGAGGGCCTCACTAAGTAGAGAGAGAGAGAGAGAGAGAGACAGGGAGAGAGAGAGAGAAAGAGAGAGAGAGCAAGCTGAGGCTGGCCGTGAACCCGGATCCTACAGTCTCTGCCTCCCAAAGTACTGGGATTACCACCATGCCCCGCTTCAACAAGAGTTCTTTTTAATAAGTAGTTAGAACCGGGCGTGGTGGCGCACACTTGTAATCCCAGTACTTTGGGAGGCGGAGACCGGAGGATCCGGGGTTCGCGGCCAGCCTCAGCTCTCTCGCTCTCTCTCCCTGTCTCTCTCTCTCTCTCTCTTTCTCTCTCCTTAGTGAGGCCCTCCGCAACTTCGTGAGACCCAGTTTCAAAATAAAGTATAAAAAGCCGGGCATGGTGGCGCACTCTTGTAATCCCAGTATTTGGGAGGCGGAGACCGGAGGATCCGGGTTCGCGGCCAGCCTCGGCTACTTAGTGAGGCCCTCCACAACTTCGTGAGACCCGGTTTCAAAATAAAGTATAAAAAGCTGGGCGTGGTGGCGCACACTTGTAATCCCAGTACTTTGGGAGGCGGAGACTGGAGGATCCGCAGCCAGCCTCAGCTCGTGCACGCATGCGCGCGCACTCTCTCTCTGTCTCTCTCCCTGTCTCTCTCTCTCTCTCCCTGTCTCTCTCTCCCTCTCTACTTAGTGAGGCCTCCGCAACTTCGCGAGACCCGGTTTCAAAATAAAGTACAAAAAAAATAGGGCCGGGGGCGTAGCGCGGAGGTAGAACACCCCTGAGTTCAATCCCCAGTACCGCAATAAATAAATAAATAAATAAATAAATAATAAAGTATAAGAAATAGGGCCGGGGGTGTAGCTCGGAGGTAGAACGCCCCTGGGTTCCATCCCCAGTACCGCAAAAAAAAAAAAATAAATAAATAAGTAAATAAAATAAAGTATAAAAAATAGGGCCGGGGGTGTAGCGCAGAGGTAGAATGCCCCTGCGTTCAATCCCCGGTACTGCAAAAAAAAAAAAGTAGTTATTAGTCTGATCACATGCCTTTTGAATATCCATCAAGATAATGACCCACTCTGTCACCTCCTTCTCAGTTATCTATTGTGTGTCTGTGTGTTCCAAACCCAGTCTTCAGACAGTTATGTCTCCATGAGGGTCTCTCCAGCTGTGCTTCCTGCTGAGCCCATCCTGTGGAAGTTGTGACTCTCACTAACCCCATCTCTGGGCCCTAAGAATAGCAGCTCCTATCCCAGTAGTCCTGAAACCCAGGATAAGGCTGGTGTCCTGCCTACCCCATGGCCTCCTCCTTGCACAGAGGAGGTAGGTGCAGGGCAGAAGAAATACCCACTGGGACTCAGGACAGAACAGCTTTTTGGGTGGTAGCTGAGCAGGCAGCCCCACATTCACGCTTAAATTACTGCACTTATACTCACATCCTTTTCATTCTGCTATTTCAGTTCTTCACCACCAGGTGTGCTCCTCGAGAAGGACTATGAGGTCTACCGGGATTACACTGTGGAAGGCCAGCTCCTTCACTACAGGTAGGGCCTGTGCCTCAGCACACCAGCTCTTGGCTCCTGGGTGGACTCCTGGGTGGACCAGCCCTGGGGCACCTGGAGAAGAGTCTGGGTCAGCAGGAAGCAGGGGAGTATCCCAGAGGAAGCCACCAGAACCCAGGTAGAGGCTACTCACTGTGCAGCTCCTGTCCTGGAAGACCTTCAGCCTGGTGTGGTGGTACACGCCTGTAATCTCAGTACTTAGGAGGCTGGGACAGGAGGATTGCAGGTTCAAGGCCAGCGTGCAGTAACTTAGAAAGACCCTATCTCAAAATAAAAATGCCTGCAGGTGTAGCTCAGGGATAGAAAGTCCCTGGGTTCAATCACACACACATGCACGCACACACACACACACACACACACACACACAAAACAAACCCTTGCCAGTGCCCAGCTGAGGCAGATGTGGGCCCGTGGTGCTGCCTTCTAGCCCTAGCAGAAGACTAAGTTCTGGGGTCCTTAGCATGTGGTCCACCCTGGGCAGCACTAACCACTCACATCAGAGTGCCTACCTGGTTCAATCAAGAAGATTGTTTGGCGTGGTGGCACATGCTTGTAATCCCAGTACTTGGGAGGCGGAGACCAAAGGATCAGGGTTTGCGGCCAGCCTCAGCTACTTAGTGAGGCCCTCCGCAACTTCGTGAGACCAGGTTTCAAAATAAAGTATAAAAAATAGGGCCGGGGGTGTAGCTCGGAGGTAAAACGCCCCTGGGTTCAATTCCTGGTACTGCAAAAAAAAAAAAAAAAAAGAAGATTGTGTTAATTGTCAGGAAGCAGGTGGGCTTTGGTCACTTAGTCCTAGATCATATGGCGGAGACTGAGGGTCCCAGAGACCATCCTCAGAAGCCAGGGGGCATCCCTTGGCTGGCTGAATTTTCCTTCCTAGTGACTACTTTGATGTGGGGATGCAGGGCCAGGACGGAGTGCTGTTCCTGGAGGTAGCCTAGAAGTTACCTGGGAGCAGCATTGGTGCTGGGGGAGGGTTGGAAGACCAGAGAGGCCTTGGTGTTTGCTCACACAGTTGCCTGGTACTCCACAAATCTGCATTGTGTGACGTGAGATCCAAGCCTACCCTGGCCCCGCAGTGTGGCGTGTGATCTGAGCCTGCCCTGGCCCCACAGTGTGGCGTGTGATCTGAGCCCGCCCTGGCCCCACAGTGTGGAGTGTTGATCTGGGCCTGCCCTGGCCCCACAGTGCGGTGTGTGACCATGGTATATTCTGTGGCTCTGGTTATCCTTCCCCTCAGTGAGACAGGTCTGGCACTGGCCTTGTGGTCACTGTGACCTGAGAGTACTTGTGGTAGAGGTTCATCTGAGGCAAGTTGGATCCCAGCTCTGGCCACCAGGTTTGGGGTCCCTGTGACACCCTGTGTAGTAGTCAGCTTTCATGTTGCCATGACCAAAATACCTGACAAGAGCAATTTAGAGGAGGAAATGTGTATTTTGGTTCATGGTTTCAGAGTTTCAGTCCATGGTTGGCTGGATGCAAGGCAGAAACATCATGGTAGTAGGATGTGGTGGTGGCAAGCTGCTCAGCAGCTGGGAAGGAGAGAATGAGAGAAAGGTACAGATATAGTCCCCAAAGCCCCACCCCCAGTGACCTACCTCCTCTAGCCATGTTCCACATGCCTACAGTTATTACCCAGTAAATCCATTCAAATTAAGCCATCAGTGGATTTATCCACTGATGAAATTAGGCCCTGATTCAATTATTTCACCTCTGAACATTTTTACATTGCCAACACATGAGTTTTACTGGGATATTCTATATCCAAACCATAACACCCCCACAGTGCCATAGTGGGCCAAGGAGCCACACCCTTTATGGTGAATGTTCCTGCCTGGCCTTTGGTGGCTGAGAATTACCACAACACTGATCCCTGGGGAGCCATCATCTCCCCAAATCAAGGGCCTGGCTCCCTGGCAGCCCCCATTATTATCATGGGCACCTGCAGGTCTTTAGGGAAACAGGTACCCCTCACAGCTACAGGTCATAGGAGGGGCAAATAGGATCCTCTGGGCCTTTCAGGCATCACAGGGATTGGTGGCTCACACAGAGGTGAGCCTCTGGAAGCTTAGCCCCACTCAGCCCCTTGGAACCTTCCCCAGCCATACAAGCTGACAGTTTTAGTCTCTGTAGAGACTCAAGGTCCCCAGAGCCCCTTGTCCCCAGGCTATCACCCTCTGGTGGCTCTTTCTGCAGCCTTTGCTCATGACACCTGTTGCCCTCTTGGCAGCTCACTGCCTTTCACCATACTAACAATGCTGCCTATCAGAGTCCATCTGCTGGCTGGACCTGCCCAACATGGGGCAAGCATATGCATTTCTGGTCATAAACCAGCAACTGGATGAAGAGACCATCAGCCTGTATTGAGCTCTGACTGGGGCACATTGGAGACCCTCTGGTCTTAGCTGGTTGCAGAAGCCACCCACCACATCTGCCCAGATGGCGCCGCCTCCTGTGGCCCTGGCTGCCCTAGCCCTGGCCAGTATGGTACCATCATCTGGCCTTATCTGCCACCTAGTTGAATTGCTCCATGCCAGGAGTTCAGCCATCCCCTCTTGCTTCCTCTGTCATTAATGCCCACATTACTTAGACCTGGGACAGAGACCTAGTTATGTCTGGGAAAAGAGACAGGTCTGTTGAAGAGGTATCAGTAGTGTGCAAGAGCAAGGGGCTTGCCTCAGCAGGATCTCTGTGTCCTGGGGTTATATGTATTTTATCAGGGGGGATGGAGCAGAGTGGTCAGATCCCATCCTGAGATGTCCACCATGCTTTCCTCTGATAATCTGTAATCTCTGTGTCACCTGAGCAGGCCTAAGACTAGCACTCACAGATCATAATCTGCTTGACAGCAGACCCGTGTGCGCCTGTGCTGATCCACCAGTCAACTTCCTGTCACCCACATCCCCTTATCCTGCCTTCTTTTTTTTTTTTTTTTTTTTTGTGTGTGGTACCAGGGATTGAACCCAGGGGCATTCTACCTCCGAGCTACACCCCCGGCCCTATTTTTTAATCCTTTATTTTGAAACAGGGTCTCACAAAGTTGTGGAGGGCCTCACTAAATAGCTGAGGCTGGCCGCGAACCCGGATCCTCCGGTCTCAGCCTCCCAAGTACTGGGATTACAAGCGTGCGCCACCACGCCCGGCTATTTATCCTCCCTTCTAGAGAGAGAGGAGACTTCTTTTCCTGGGGGAGTGTAGCTAGGGGGTGACACACAATGTGGTCAAAGCCAAGCTTGGTTTGGAAGGTGATAGCCTCTCCCTGCAGGAGTGCTGCCTTGAGGGAAGCTCCCACCAGGAGGAGGCTTCTCCCTGACAAACATGCTGGAGGCTGTGTGAGCTGTCATGGCCATGTCCCACGTGGGTGCTTCCATACCCTGAGGGACAAGGGTGGCATCCAGCCCACCATTAGCCTCCACCTGCAGGAAAGCCGCTGCAGAGGGAAGCTGGTACTTCCTCTCTCAAGCTGTCCTCAGTGGCGCAGACAGCAGACATTTTATGGGACAAGAATCACAGTCCTGTGAAACAGGTTATAAAAGGAAGCCAGAGCTGGGCATGGTGGCCCACGCTTGTAATCCCAGTACTTGGGAGGCTGAGACAGGAGGATCGCAGGTTCGCAGCCAGCCTCAGCAATGTTGTGAGACCCTGTTTCAAAATAAAAAATTAAAGCTGGGCGTGGTGGTGCACACCTGTAACTCCTTGGGAGGGTGAGACAGGAGGATCACAGGTTCACAGCCAGCCTCAGCAATTTAGTGAGGCCCTCTGCATCTTAGTAAGACCCTGTTTCTAAATAGAAATTAAAAAAAAATCGAGGTGGGGATGTAGCTCAGAGGTTAATGCCCCTGGGTTCAATCCCTAGTACCACACACACACAAAAATAAATAAATAAAAAAATATAAAAAATGTGAAATAGGACTGGGGGTGTAGCTCAGAGGTAGAAGACCCCTGGATTCAATCTCCAATACCACAAAAACAAATGAACAAACAAACAAAAAGGAAGCCAGGGCCCACCAAGCCATGAGGCAGAGTACAGCTCTGCTGCCATCCCAGCCTGCTAAGAGGATGCACTCTGGTGTTCCCGGCTTACTGGAAAACAAGACTGCCAGCTTGATCCCATCTGGAAGAGCTTGCGTCTGTAGGTCTTGTGTGCTGCTGGTTTTTGGAGTCCCTATGCTGGGACCAGCTGTGGTTTCATGTGAAAAAGGAAAGTTTCAGAAGCAGAGCCCCAGCAGAGCCTACTCAGGCCTGGGATGGGGGAGAGAGGAATAGTGATCTGAGGAAGATCTAAAAGGTAAGGTTGGCAGTATGTGGGGACAATGTGAGGCCTACACCTCTGTTCAGCAAAAGCATCCAGGCAGGTTGATGGGAGGCGGGCACAGCTGGGGCTTAGCCTTCAGCAGGACCTGTAGCTGCCTCTGCATTGAACGTATTCTCCAGAGAGCAGAGAAAACAGGAACAGCTAATACTGCAGACAGGGCTGAGGAAGAGGGGAAGCAGGAAGGAACTTGTCCAGAAGCAGGCCTGTGGCACCTCTAAGGTTGTGTGCCGAGCAGACCCCTCATCAGGGCAAAGACTGCTTAGTGAGGCAGCTCTGTCCCTGAAACCCGTGGCATCAGTCTGGGCAACTGTCAGGGAACCGAAGCTTTTGGCCTCTCCCTTACCCATTCCAGGCACCCACACACAGCCCAGCCACTGCCCTGAGCTTAGCAGTATAGAAGCCTTCCAGCTTTGGTTTTGTTTCTGGTTTTGGTTTTGTGCAAGGCTCTCAATTCTTCCTTTGAAATAGGCCCTGGGGAAAATGCCCTGCAGGACCCTGAACAGAATAAGCCCTATGTCCCTGGCCTGCCCGCCTGCCTTCTGACATTTAAAAGGCAGTGGCCCTGCCAGGATTTCCTGCTGCCTCATGGTTCAAACCATGTTGTACAGAGACGGGCCTCTCTGCCCTTGTGTCTCTACCTCCACAGAGTTGTCTCAGGAACTAGGGAAGAGTAGAGGAAGACGTGAGAAGAGAGAGGAGAGTTCACCTGCTACCAGAGAGATGGGGACGAGTAGGGCTGAAGAGGAACACCTGTGAAGGCTGGCTCAGAAGGCTGGATACACCCCCAGGAAGATGGGCTGCAGAGCCATTGGGGCTGCTAAGTGGCCCCAGGGAGGTGGAGGCAAGCTCAGGAGACACGAAAATCATAGTTGGCAGGGCCTGGAAACTGGATGTGAGGCTGGGGGCTGCAGAGAGCAGAGCACTGGGGTAGGGTGCAGGGTGTTGGGCTGTGGAGAGGCCTGGCTGGGCTTGGGAGCCACCCTGGGGTGGGCTTAGAGCTGCTTGGACAGTAGATGGGGGAAACTGGGGAGAAGTCAGGGTGAGAGAGTTCCCTCAGACCAGAAGATGTGCTGGATACCCACAGGGTGGTCTTCACCTAGCTGCCACTTCATCTATCCTGTGCTTTCAAGGGAGGCCTCCCCATCTGTGGCATGGAACCTGCAGCCAGGCACCCTGCACAGGCCTTTGGCCTGCTGTGAGGATCCAGCGAGGCTCTGTGGAGGTGCTCAGCCCAGATACAGTGCTTGCTGCCTGCCTGCTTGGCCCGGCAGAGCCCCTGGAACAGCAGAGGACAGGCTGGCAAGGTCCACCTGCCTCATTCGCTCCCACTCTTGCCCTAACTGGACAGAACTAATCCCAGTTCCTGGGATAGAGCATATTTTCAACCAGCAGGCCTTTCTCATATCCCTGCCTCTCCAGGAGCAGAAACCCCAGGAATGGGAACCTGCCTGGTTTTGACTTCTCAAGAGGAGGATCGCCTATAGGGCTAAACTCTGGCTGTGCTGAGTGGGCCTACGCCTGACACTCTGGAGCAGGCCAGGCCCCATCTCCCCTGCCCCAGGGAATGGGGCATCATGGCCTTGTCCAGAAGGGCCCTACATTAGCGGGGCCGAGCCTGGGACCAGACTCAACAGCTGGCTCTTGAAGATGCTTCAGGCTTTACTTTCCCAGCACCTCAGACTCATATTGCCCCCAGGACAGCTGGAAGAGCTTAAGAAAACAGAATCACTCAAGTCATCAGAGATGTACTGAGCCCTGAGATTTGGAGACCTGGCTTTAGCATGTGTGTGCACTGTCTCTTGGGCAGTCCCCAAGGCCAAGAAGCTAAGCAGACCCTTGGTGGCTCCTAGGGTGGCTCCTAGGGCAGAGTTTCCATGTAGCTAACATCTAATTAACAGTCCATGCTTTCTCTTGGATTCATCAAGGGCTACAGGAAGAGGAGGTAGGCCATGAGTATGAGCCTGGCCTCCAGTTGACTTAGTTTCAGGTGGGACTCGGGTGACCTGTCCTCTTACCTGCCTGCCAGAAACTAAATCCGAAAACTCAAATTACCTCTACAGTTTTTTATACACAGCAACCAGAATTTAAGTCTAAAATATCAGAATTGGTCAAAAACAGAAACGGATCCATAGATCTACATGTTGAAGTTACTAGAAAATGACTTTCATAAATACTCAGATGTGCAAGATATTAAATGGTTATTTATTTATTTATGGTACTGGGAATGGAACACATGTGTAACACCATTCTCGGCTTAAATGACAATTTAAAAGAATCAAATAGCTGGGCATAGTGCCACATGCCTATAATCCTAGTACTTGGGAGGCTGTGACAGGAGGATTGCAGGTTCATGCCAGCCTCAGCAACTTAGCAAGGCCCTCAGCAACTTAGTAAGACCCTGTTATAAAATAAAAATAAATAGGGCTGGTGGTATATCTGAGAGGTAGAATGTCCCTGGGTTCAATCCCCAGTAGAGAGAGAGAGAAGAGAGAAAAGGCCCTGAGATGCTGGCCTAGTATTGTTCTGGCCTCCCCTGGATGCCTGGGGCCATCGGCATCTCCCAGGACCATGAGGGAGTCCTCTAGTGGGGCTCTTGTGCTCAACTGAGATGTCCCTGGGGTCAGTCATAGCAGCAGCGCTGCCCAGTGCCAGTGGGACAGCCCCTGAGGAAGACCACACAGATTGTCCACAGGGGCACCGTCATCGGGGAGGAAACTGGGAAGCCTCCAGTCTTCCTCCTCCAGTAACTGCCTGTCCCTTCCCTGTCACAGGACCTCCTCACTCCGGTGGAACTCTGGCACCAAGGAGCGCATGCTCATCAAGGTCGCAGACAGGGAGCCCAGCTTCCTTGCCCCCCAAGGCAATGGTTACTCCCCCGATGGCCAGCCTGGGGGCCGACCTCGCAGACCCTCTGGCAGCCAACACTCGCCCAATCTACAGACATTCACCCCCGACTCAGATGGCACCGTCTTCTTCCCGGAGAGGCGGCCCTCACCCTTTCTGAGGAGGGCAGAGCTCTCTGGGAGCTGCTCACCACTGCTGGCACAGCCCCGAAAGCCCTCCAGTGACTCTCAGCCCTCTTCCCCGCGCTACGGCTATGAGCCCCCGCTCTATGAGGAGCCCCCCGTGGAGTACCAGGCCCCCATCTACGACGAACCACCCATGGATATGCAGTTCGAGGCCAGCGGCCCCTACCAGACAGGCTCTCCGCAGAGGTCGCCCAGCCGCAAGCCCCGCCCATTCCTGCCTGCTATCAAGCAGACCCCCACCTCGCCCTGCCAGCAGCTGGTGCGCACCAAGCAGAAGTGCCCAGAGCGCTTCCTGAGCCTGGAGTACAGCCCCGCGGGCAAAGAGTATGTGCGGCAGTTGGTGTACGTGGAGCAGGCAGGCTCGGGCTCCAAGCTGCACACAGGGCCCCGGCACAAGTATGCTCCCAACCCTGGCGGTGGCTCCTACTCACTGCAGCCTAGCCCCTGCCTGCTGAGGGACCAACGCCTGGGGGTCAGGTCAGGAGACTACAGCACCATGGAGGGACCTGAGCCACGGCACAGCCAGCCGCCCACACCACTGCCCCAGGCCCAGGAAGACACCATGTCTTGGTCCAGCCAGCAGGACACCATGTCTTCCACAAGCTACTCCCCAGGCACGCGCAAGAGGAAGAGTAGAAAACCCTCTCTGTGCCAAGCTCCCAGCACTTCCTCCACTGACGCCCCAACAGACCTGCCTGGTGAGCAGCCCCTGGCTGAGGAGCGCTCCCCGTGTGGGCCCAGCCTTGCACAGATGAAGCGTTCAGAGGCAGAGGTGGACGTGGTGCGGGGCATAGCGGAGCCCTTCCTGGCGCAGGCGCGGCTGGCTTGGGAGGCACAGCAGGCCCACTTCCACATGAAGCAGAGGGGCAGCTGGGACTCGCAGCAGGATGGCTCGGGCTATGAGAGCGACGGCGCCGTTCCGCTGCCCATGCCCGGGCCTGTGGTACGCGCCTTCAGCGAGGATGAGGCACTGGCCCAGCAGGACGGAAAGCACTGGAAGCGGAGCACCTTCGAGAAGCTCGGCTTCCCCCAGATCCTGCTGGAGAAGAGTGTCTCTGTGCAGACTAACCTGGCCTCGCCAGAGCCTTACCTCCACCCCTCACAGGTGAGCAAACAATGGGGTGATGGAGTCCCTGGGCCCAGCAGTCCCCCAGGCCCAGCCCAAGAGTTTAGGGTCAGCAAGCTGGCAGAGTGACCGGGGTGTGGCTGGCACCCACAATGTGAGTGCAACACTTACCGTTGCAAGTGTGGGCCTCCAAAGCTCAGGCACACCAGTGGGCAGAGGGTACAGCTGAGGAATGCCACGCTGAGGCTTCCTTCAGGCCTGGGGCTTCCTTGGCCTTGGGCCATTTGGGAGCTAGAGGCTGCACCCTGACACTAGGCCATGGTAGCTGTGGGCAGCCACCCACCAACAGTGACCAGGGTGCCCCTGAGGAACTGGGCAAGGTACCCTTTGGTGGCTCTCAGAGTGGTCCCCAAGTGAGGCTCCCTTGGGCAGGAAACTGTGAGGCAGTGGCTTGGTGGTTTCCAGATATCACAGCCATAGCTGAAGCCAGAGCCAAGACCCTACCTAGTGTGTCCTCCCCATGTAAGGCCAGGAGCATACATGTTAGTCCCTGTAGACCCAAAGTACACCTCTGTCCAACAGCTTGGTGCCTGAGTGTACCCCCTAGACCTCCCCTCTAGAGACTAGATCCCCCAGATTCCAAGGCTCCAACGTTCTTATCCCCACTTCCCAGCCCCTGCATCTCACGCTGTCCCCTGCAGACACAACAAGCCAAGGCTGAGGGTAGCCTGTCCTCTCTTTGATTGGCCCAGGGAGGGTGGAGTGAGAACCTAAATGCCTCTTGGAGATGGCTTGGCAGGTCAATCTCTGCCCTGCTGGAAAGGCCTTGGTGACCCTGGCAGCCAGCATCCTGCCACCTGTGACCCCCCCCCCAGGCTGGTGAACTCAGAGCCACTCCCAGCCAGTGTTTCTACCCACCCCTCATAAATGAGGAAGGGTAACAGGACAAATGGAAGAGGCCACTTGGGAAACACAGATGAGCAGACAGAAAGCTGCCCCTGATGGGGGCTAGGGACACAGGATCAGGTCCCAGAGCAATGCAGAGGGGAGGGGTCTGCAGGGTCCAGGCCCCAGGGCAATTGCTGGAGGAGCCTCACTACCTACTGGAGTTGGAACGTTAGCACTTCTTTAGAGGCAGCAGAATGAGTCAGGTGCCCCCATCTGGGGTTGTACCTGCCTTTCCCCACCCCCAGCCAGGTTACCTGGGTACCTGACAGTGTGGCTGTTACCTGGCTGCTGGTCCAGGGAATGCAGGCTCAGCTTCTTGGTGTGTCTGCTGGGCTGGCCTTGCCTCACGTGGCTGGCTCACACTTCCTGGGGCTGTGACCCAGGTGGGACCAGCTGCCCATCCCACCCCCACCCCTTGATGGCCCAGCCCCTTTGTCCTTCCCAGTCTGAGGACCTCGGTGCCTGTGCCCAGTTTGAGAGCAGCCGGCAAAACCGCAGCGCAATGCCCAGCTCCAGCTGCGTCTTTCCCACCTTCACGCTGCGCAAGCCCTCCTCAGAGACGGACATCGAGAACTGGGCCTCCAAGCACTTCAACAAGCACACCCAGGGCCTCTTCCGGCGGAAGGTATCCATTGCCAATATGCTGGCCTGGAGCAGCGAGTCCATCAAGAAGCCCATGATCGTGACCAACGATCGGCATGTGAAGAAGGAGGCCTGTGAGATCTTCAAACTGATCCAGATGTACATGGGCGATCGGCGGGCCAAGGCAGACCCACTGCACGTGGCTCTGGAGATCGCCACCAAAGGCTGGAGCATGCAGGGCCTTCGGGACGAACTCTACATCCAGTTGTGCCGGCAGACCACCGAGAACTTCCGCCTCGAGAGCCTTGCCCGTGGCTGGGAGCTCATGGCCATCTGCCTGGCCTTCTTCCCACCCACACCCAAGTTCCACTCCTACCTGGAGGGCTACATCTACAGGCATATGGACCCCGTCAATGACACCAAAGGTAAGGCCCAGTGTGCAGAGTCCTTGGCACTCTCAGGCCCTGCTGCAGCAAGGTAAGGGCCACAGAGAGGGTTCTCAGCCACACTGGACGGCACGTGGTCAGTAGTTCACTGGCCACATGCCCACTAGGCCCGGCACCACACAGGAATGCCACCTTCAGGAAGATACACACATCCCTGAAAGACCCCATACCCCAGCTTCTGCTGGCATGTGGGCATCCTTAGGGAGTTCCACCTTGGTCCTGAGGCAGAGTCTTTCCTAGGCCTTGAGATGAGCCCCGGGCATTCCTGACAGATGAGGACTCATGTCTCAGCCAGCTGGTGTCCACTGTGCTCTCAGCCCACTGTGGCTGGTTACCCTCCCTAACAAGGGAAGTCATGGTTAGGCCTATGGTGCTTGTTGCATTTGGTTTCTGTCATCTTGCAGTCTAGGGGTGGCTGCCCCATAAGGCTCAGGACATCTGTTCCAGGAAGGGTTCTGACCAAAAGCCTGAACAGGGAGGAGCACAGTGTCCATGGGGCAGCGACCATGTCCTCTACTCACAGTTTCTCATGTACAAGCCTAGCAGGACCAGCCAGACTCTGGGCACTGTGAACCAAGCTGCCCGAGGAGCCAGAAGGTGGGGCCAACAAGGCAACCACTTGCTAAGGGCTGCCTGGGGTCAAACGCAAAGCCCTCAGAGGTGGGTCTGTCTGGGCCCAGGCCATGGTTTGTCAGCCAGGCAGCACCCATGTGGTCAACCTAGCAGCCAGTCTGAGCCCTGGGCTGGGTAGAGTGAACACAGGGGCAGGGCCATAGCCAGCCCTGGGTACAGCAAGCCATCATCCCCCAGACAATCATGAGCTGATGAGTGGACGTGCACAGACGTGTTCAGATGTATGCACACATGCATGCACACTGCTCCTCAGGAATGAGAATCCAAGCCGGGCGTGGTGGCGCACGCTTGTAATCCCAGTACCTGGGAGGCTGATACCGGAGGATCCAGGTTCATGGCCAGCCTCAGCTACTTAGTGAGGCCCTCTGCAACTTAGTGAGACCCTGTTTCAAAATAAAGAATAAAAAAATAAGACTGGGGGGTGGAGCTCGGAAGTAGAATGCCGCTGGGTTCAATCCCCAGTACCGCAAAAAAAAAAGGAATGAGAATCCAGCCTAGGCTGTTCTGGCCTTTGCCTGTGCAGAACCTGAGCTCCTGTCAGGGCCTCCTAGGCCTTGCCCCCAACCCAGCTGTGGGGGAGGCAGCTCTCATGCTGCCATGGGCCAGAGCATGTACACACAAAAATTGGGTGGAGGCTGTAGGGCAGCGGTGGGTTCCAGGGGAAGGCGTCGGGCACAGGCACCTCCCAGCACCATGGACACCTGTGGGGGAGTTTGGGAAGGCATGGGATTTCTGCTCAGGTATACACTTTCAACACACATCCTGGCAGATGCAGAGCCTGGACTGGGGCTTGGGCTCCTGCACCTTCACCAGGGACCAAAGCCTGGTGCCAACTGCCCGGGGCTGGTCCTGGGCTACAGTGGAGCTCAGGACCCTAGTCTCTAATCTTGGACTTTTCTAGGAGCAGGTGGAGTCCTGGGGACCCCGTTCCTGTTGCCTTCATGGGTCAGCTCCTTGCGTCTTCCCAGGGGGCCTTGAAATGTACCTTGAGCTGGAGGCTATGGAGTACATCTCCCGTGCTCAGCACAGCACTTGGCTTATAGTGGGCATTTTTTTGTGTGTGTGTGGTACTGGGGATTGAACCCAGGGACATTCTACCTCCGAGCTATACCCTCAGACCTATTTTTTTATTCTTTATTTTGAAACAGGGTCTCGCTAAGTTGCGGAGGGCCTCACTAAATAGCTGAGGCTAGCCGCGAATCCGGATCCTCCAGTCTCAGCCTCCCAAGTACTGGGATTACAAGCGTGCGCCACCACGCCCCGCCACAGTGGGCACCTGAGAGTGTGCTGAGTGAAACATAGCGAGCAAGGGACTAGTTGGGAGACAGTCAGGGCCTAACGTCCCTCAGCCCAGCCTAGGCCAGATGACCAGCAAGTATGTGGTTGAACCCTTAGCTTCCCAGGGGAATTTGTGCTCCAGGCCCCAAAGAAGCCCCCAGAACACTGCCCTCCTCACAAAGGTCTGTGTGCTTTTCTCCTAGCATCTCACACCCATAGGGTCCTGTCTCACATATACAAAGAAAAATGGGTTCCGCCTGAGGGCCATGGCCTCAAGGCCCCCCATATAAGGCCCACTAACCCTCAGAGCACCACATGGGCCACAGTAGGGGGCAGAGGCTCTGTGTGGTCCCTCTAACAGGTGGCTGGCTACCCTCACAGCCAGAACCCCATCTCCAGCCCCAGGATCTGATCCTAGATTTGCATACGTGAGGCTGTGCTCAGACTTGAGCCTGGTGGAAAGACCTCTGCATGCAAGGTGGCCATCCCCTCTTCAACAGGCCTCATGCCCATTCCAGCCAGTTCACGGTCACAGGGAGGTACCGCCTTTCATGTGCAAGGAACACTGGTCAAATGTGGGTCCTGACTGCTGGCCAGGAAGACAGGCCTGGCCAACCAGGGAGATGAAGTCTGTGCTCTGGAGGACCAAGTGGTCAGCCACATATCACTTAAAAAAAAAAAAAAAGAAACTAAGAGGGACAGGATCCCTGTCCAGGGACACATGATGAGGGGTAGAGCTTGGCCTGGCTTCTGTGCTTGGAGCATCCCCTGAGCTGCCTGCCTCAGCTTCAGGAGGCTTTAATTGATTCATGTACCAACATCTATGTGACTTCCACTATGCAGTCACTACCTCAGGACCAAGGCACAAGGTGATCCTAGCTTAGCCTTGTGTCTTACATAGTAGCACCTTCACACCAGGCACTAGCAGGTGTCTTCTGGATGACCCCAAGGCCCTCTCAAACAGGGTAACCCAGACATCAAGGGGGCACATGACATGGGATACAAGAAGTTACAAGAAGAAATCCCATAGGAGCTCCTTGGAAGACTACCGCCCTAAGGGGTTTCGCTGCTGCTCAAGCCTTCAAGCTTTCAGCAAGACTTCTGGTTTCCAGTTAAGGATGGCAGATTGGCACCTGCATTTGCTTTGACTCCACCTTGAACACTAAGAAAACAGTGAAGGAATTTTTAAGACACTAAAACATACACACACACACACACACACACACACACACACACACACGGAAAACAATATGACAATTCACCAAATAATTAAAAATAGAATTACCATGTGATCAGCAATTCCACTTCTGAGTCTGTACCCAAAAAATGAAAGGACTCTAGCAGATATTTGTATATCCATGTTCATAATGACCAAAAGATAGAAACACCCCAAGTATCCACTGACATATGAATGGATAAACAAGATATGGTATATACATACAGTGAAATATTATTCAGCCCTTATTTTTAATGGTACCGGGGGTTGAACCTAGGGGCATTCTACCTCTGAACTATACCCCTAGTCCTATTTTTTTCATTTTATTTTTTTTTGTGGGAGGGGGGGTACTGGGAATTGAACCCAGGGGCATTCTACCTCTGAACTACACCCCCAGCCCTATTTTAATTTTTATATTTATTTATTTATTTATTTATTTATTTATTTATTTATTTATTTATTGTGGTGCTGGGGATGGAACCCAGGGGCCTTCTATCTCTGAGCTACACCCCCCAGGCCTATTTTTATTTTGTATTTGGAAACAGGGTCTCACTGGGCTGGCTTTGAACCTGCGATCCTCCTGTCTCAGCCTCCCAAGTACTGGGATTACAAGCGTGTGCCACCACACCCAGCTTAATTTTTATTTTGAAACAGGGTCTCAGTAGGTTGATGAGAGTATCACTCATTACTGGGTCTCTCCTTGAACCTGTGATCCTCCTGTCTCAGCCTCCCAAGTAATGGGATTACAAGCATGTGCCACCATACCTGGCTTATTTATTTATTTTTGCAGTACTGGGAATAACCCAGTGGCATTCTACCTCCGGGCTACACTGCCAGCCCTATTTTTTTTTTATTCTTTATTTTGAAACAGGGTCTTGCGAAGTTGCGGAGGGCCTCACTAAGTAGCTGAGGCTGGCCACAAACCCCGAACCCGGATCCTCCTGTCTCAGCCTCCCAAGTACTGGGATTACAAGCATGCGCCACCACGCCTGGCTTATTTTTTATTTTTTAAATAGGGTCTTTTAAGTTGCTGAGGATCTCGCTAAGTTGTGGTGACTGGCCTGAAACCTGCGATCCTCCTGTCTCAGCCTACAAGTACTGGGATTACAGACACGTGCCACCAAGCCCAGCTTTTATTCAGCCTTTAAAAGAAAGAATTCTGATGACACATGCTACAAACATGGATGAACCTTGGGGACATCATGCTAAGTGGAAGAAGTCAGTAACAGAAGGACAAAGACCGTATGATTCTACTTCTATGCTATTTCTAGAGGTGTTAAATTCATAGAGCCAGAAAGTAGAATGGTGACTGCCAAGAGCTGGGGAGGGGTGTGGGGAGTTAGTGTTTTTGTTTTTTGTTTTTTTGGTTTTGGTTTTTTCTTTTGCGGTACCAGGGATTGAACCCAGGGGCATTCTACCTCCGAGCTACACCCCCAGCCCTATTTTTTATTCTTTATTTTGAAACAGGGTCTTACTGAGTTGCGGAGGCCTCACTGAGTAGCGAGGCTGGCCGTGACCTGTGATCCTCCTATCTCAGCCTCCCAAGTACTGGGATTACAAGCGTGCGCCACCATGCCTGGCCGGGAGTTAGTGTTGAATGAAGATAGTTTCAGTTTGGGAGGGTGAGAAAGTTCTCAAGATGGATGGTGGTGATGGTGGCACAATGACATGAATGTACTTAATGCCACTGAATTGTACACTTAAAATTGGTGAAAATGAGCTAGCACAGTGGCACACGCCTGTAATCCCAGCACTCAGAAGGCTAAAATAGGAGGATCTCAGGTTCAAGGTTAGCAGGCAGTAACTTAGCAAGACCCTGTTTCAAAATAAAAAAATAACATAGAGCCGGGCGTGGTGGCGCATGCTTGTAATCCCAGTACTTTGGGAGGCGGAGACCGGAGGATCTGGGTTCGTGGCCAGCATCAGCTCTCTCCTCTCTCTCTCTCTCTCTCTCTTTCTCTCTCTCTCTCTCCTTAGTGAGGCCCTCCGCAACTTCGTGAGACCCGGTTTCAAAATAAAATATAAAATAAAGTATACAAATAAATAAATAAATAAATAACATAGAGCTGGGGATGTAGCCCAGAAGTAGAATGCCTCTGGTTTCAATCCCTATACCACACATACACAAAAAAAGTCAAAATGGCAAGTTTTATGTTATATATATTTTACCACATTTGTGTGTGTGTGTGTTATTGGGGATTGAACCCAGGGGCATTTTACCTCTGAGCCACACACCCCCCCAATCCTATTTTCTTTTTTTTGTGTGTGTGTGGTACTGGAGATTGAACCCAGGGGTGTTCTACCTCCGCGCTACACCCCTGACCCTATTTTTTTATACTTTATTTTGAAACCGGGTCTCACGAAGTTGCGGAGGGCCTCACTAAGTAGAGAGAGAAAAAGAGACGGAGAGAGAGAGAGAGAGAGCTGAGGCTGGCCGCGAACCTGGATCCTCTGGTCTCCGCCTCCCAAAGTACTAGGATTACAAGCGTGCGCCACCACGCCCGGCTCTTTTTTGTTTTGAAACAGTGTCCCACTAAGTTGCAGAGGGCCTTGCTAAGTTGCTGAAGCACCAAAAAAAAAAAAAAGAAAGAAAGAAAGAAGAGGCTAAGACAGGCGTATTGCAGGTTCAAAGCCAGCCTCAGTAAGTTAGCAAGACCCTGTTTCCAAATTAAAAAAATAAAATAGGGCCGGGGGTGTAACTCAGAAGTAGAATGCCTCTGGGTTCAATCCCTAGCACCACAAATTATAAGTAAATAAATAAATATGGCTGGGACTGTAGCTCAGAGGCAGAATGCCCCTGGTTTCAATCCCCAGTACCACACACACAAAAAAGAGAGAGAGAGAGAGACAGAGAGAGAGAGAACGAGCAGTTGGAGGTGTTGCTCAGTGGTACAGCACACAAGGCCCTGGGTCATAGTGGATTAAAGTTGAAGGTATCCATATTAACTCATGGTTACCTTAATATATATACAGATGGATACATACAGAAATATTTATAGATATGTCTCCATATAGGCGTTAGTAAACATATATTTCCTTGCTTTGTCAGCTGAGAGGACCCCAGGAGCAACAAGCATACCTGACTCCTGGATCATGGCTTCTTTTTTTTTTTTTTTTTTTTTTTTTTTTTGCGGAACTGGGGATTGAACCCAGGGGCATTTTACCTCCGAGCTACACCCCCAGCCCTATTTTTTATTCTTTATTTTGAGACAGCGTCTCACTAGGTTGCGGAGGGTCTCACTAAGTAGCTGAGGCTGGCCATGAACCTGGATCCTCCGGTCTCAGCCTCCCAAGTACTGGGATTACAAGTGTGCGCCACCACGCCCGGCATGGCTTCTAAATACTATTTTCCATTAAGAGGAACCATAGCTGGCCAGGTGTGGTGGCGCACACTTGTAATCCCAGTACTTTGGGAGGTGGAGACCGGAGGATCCGGGTTCACGGCCAGCCTCAGCGCTCTCTCTCTCTCTCTCTCTCTCTCTCTCTCTCTACCTAGTGAGGCCCTCCGCAACTTCGTGAGACCCGGTTTCAAAATAAAGTATAAAAAAAATAGGGCCGGGGTGTAGCGCGGAGGTAGAATGTCCCTGGGTTCAATCCCTGGCACCGCAAAAAAAAAAAAAAAAAAAGAGGAACCATAGCTCCTTGGGGAAATGGCTGATTTTAGGTGCAGGGAATATACAAAATTAGTGTCAACAGTGAGGAAGTGGGGAGGGGAGGAAGGAAGGCAGATGATAATGGGGCTGTCAAGGGACCCAGGAACCAACTGGGTCCCTAGTGACAAACTGGGACAATGTGAACAACAAAAGTCACACTGCATTAAAACCCAAAGTGTAAATAAATATCCCTAACCCCCCTACATGAGTGACTTCCTTCCAGAGAGTATGTGGTAGAAAGGGGAGTCACTTCACAGTGCAGACACCTGACAGGCATGACCTCAACCAGGTGGCCAAGTTCACTGGCAACAGCAGTAAATTGTGCTGTGCAGTGCCGCATGGACAGCCCCCCCGCCCCCATTTCTGTTGGTTTTCTGGCCAGAGAGTAGGGTGGGCTGAGCACCTCCTCACCAGCTCAGGAGCCCAAACCTAGGCACCCAGCCTTGCTGTCAGCCAGAAGGTACAAGATGAAGCCTCTCTGCTGCCGGGCCTTCCCTGAACCTTCCCGTCCACCTCTGACATGGGGAAAGCAGCCTTCTGGTCACATGATGCCAAAAGGGCCACTGGCACCTCACACAGCTCTGTGTGTGCACCCACCTGCACACGGCCACCCACCTACAGACACACTCAGTCCCCAGCTGGACGGGGACATCTCCCAGCAGGCCCAGGGGCCTCCTCGCCACCAAGTGTGGGAACCACATGGGCATTGGCTCCTGGCTTGTGTTCTGTGGTCCTCATGGTTCTGTTTGCTCCCCAGTGACACAGCACATAAAAGAACTCCTGGAAAGGAACACTAAGAAGAAGTCCAAATTGAGAAAGAAACCCAAGCCTTATGTTGAAGAGCCTGATGGTAGGGCCTCCTGCAGCCCTTGGTGCTGCCTCTGCACAGCTCTGCTCTCCAGCCTCGGCCGCCTGGCCTTCTCTTCTCTAACCACTTCTGGGCTGGGGGAGGGACACTAACCTCAGACTCAGGCCTCTGGACTGTGCTGGAGGCCCCTGGTTATTAACAGGATCCTGGAGAGGTTGTATCTGCCCTGCACCTCTCTTGGTGGTACCCACAACAATTCCCAACTTGCTTACTGGGTTTTTGGTGGGCAGGGGTCATGAGGACTAGCCAGCCAAAGCCCAGAGGCACCCCCAGGTGAGTGGGCCTGACCCAGGGTGAGGCTTGTGGGTGGAGGGACAAGGGTGCCCCATGACAAGTGCTTCCCCAGCCCTGTCCTCCAGCCCAGGTTCCCCCTGGGGCCAGGGGGCCAAGCCTGGCATTCAGAAGTCAGCAGGAAATCTTCTCTCTTCCATGGTGGGCCCAGTACAATTGCCTGAAGCCCTGGGATCTCCTTGCTCTCCTCTACCAGCGCCTTTCCTGCCCCTCCCCTGGGCCCTGCCTTGGGACCCAGCCTGCTTGGTGGGAGCTCCAAGGCAGGCTGTGCCTTGTTTGTCCAGAGGTTTGTGTGGTTCCCACATGCCAGATCAGCTTCCCCAGGGCCTCCGGGATCTTCCCCCTCCCCTGCACCAGCAGCTCTGGTCCTCCTGCACCTCCTTTGTGCAGAGCTGTTTCCACCAAGACTGACTTGCCTAGATCCAAGTATGTATGGATCCCCTGTTTCCTCTTTGCTCCACTCCCCTTCCTCTGGAAAGCCCTCTCTAAACACAGAGCAGGCTCTTGGGGACCTGGAGGTGGAGCTGAGCAGGACACTGCAGCCCAAGGTATATCAGGTACAGAGCAGGCCTTCCCTAGACCAGGCAGGGCCAGCACCAACAGCCTGCAGGCCCGGGCCACACCTGTAGCCTTTGAAAGCTTATGGCTTGGGGCTTGGCACCACAGCATGGTCTCTAGAGAGCTGCTTTAGTCCACCCTGGGTGGACAGCTGTCTTCCCACCTAAGGAACTGGGTTTGCCTGCAGCCACATAGATGGAGGTGCTGGCTGGGGTCCAGGCAGGGCAGATGGGCCCAGGAAGGCCAGATCAGAGGATGACCAAGAGCAGAGCATCTCACCCAAGAGAATTTTCCCAGGCTGACTGGACATTGCCCATTCTACCCTGGGTGCTCAGGAGACAGCAGAAGTCACCCCAGCTTCCTACACCCCAGGGTGCACGGGGTCTGGGCTCAGTCCCTGCCCCCACCTACCTCAGCTATCATGCCAGAAACTCTCTGCTGAATATTCACTGGGTACCAGAATCCCAGCTCAGCCCTTTGTAGGTACCCATGAGATAGGTGTTGTCCCTGTCCCCATCCTGCAGAAGAAGACACTGAGACCCAAGCAGGTTTCTCATGCTCCCCATCACTAGCTGAGTGGTAGTGGCCCAGGAAGCTGCCCTGGTCCCTAGCAAGCATAGACTGAGGCCCGGGGTTTCACCAGAGACAGGGAGCAGCAGTCGGAGCCCTTCCTGCTCAGTGACTACCCACCAGTCATCAGTGCTGGGCGGAGCCAGGGTGGGAAGTGTCCGGGGCTCCACCTGCTGTTCCCTGTGAGGCTCACTCCCTCTGGGCTCTGAATAAATAGTACAGATGTGGCTGGGTCACAGTGCTTAAGCACTGTCCATTCTTGCAAAATAAGGGTACCTCGGAGCTGCCCAGAATGGCTTGTGGTAGAAGGTCTAGGCAGTGTGCCAAGCTGGCTAAGGTCAGAACCAAGATCTCCCAGGGTCAGTGGGTCCCCAGGGACCTGGGGCAGATTGTCCAGGACTAAAGAATCTATGATAAGCTGGGTGTGGTGGCACACGCTTGTAATCCCAGTACTTGGGAAGCTGAGACAGGAGGATTGCAAGTTTGGGGCCAGCCTCAGCTACTTAGTGAGGCCTCCACAACTTAGTGAGACCCTGTTTCAAAATAAAGAATAAAAAAATAGGGCTGGGGGTGTAGATCGGAGGTAGAATGCCCCTGGGTTCAATCCCCAGTACTGCCCCCCAAAAAAAACTGATAAATTCTTAATTATCCTAGAAACAAAGTGTTTTCATGAACCATTTGTCTTTTGAACTGGGGTTCAAGGACCCCAGTGTCCTCAGACATCCTCAAAAATACTGCTTCCTTTCAAAGGCTAAGGTTTCCCTGGATCTAGAGGCCTTCCTCACCCCGGCATGTGGCAGGTATGGGGCAGTGTGGGCAGTGCCTTCCAGAGGAGGGGTCCCATGCCCAAAAGCACACAGTCCAGGCCACCTGCCTGTGTGTCTCTTAAAGGATTCTCTCATCTGCCTTTCCTGTCTGGGGCAGCATGTGTCCCAGACCCCCAGAGGAGAGATCACTATCTCCTCTCTCCTCCCTGGGCCCTGGCTTTTCTATCTACCACCCACCCAACCCTCCAGGACCACCAGTTAGAACCTCTGCTGTGTTTCAGAAGGACCTTCCCTTGAGAAAAGAGGCCCTGCCACCACCTTGCCCTCCTGTGGGAGAAAGTGTGCTGCCTCAGGGTGCTGTCATCTGCTCCACATTGTCCCTATCCACTGCAAGCTAGGCCTCGGGTCTCCCTGACTCCCCTGGACTGTCAGGGCCCCTGGTGGCTGCAGGAGAGCTGGGCTGGCCATCTTATTTGCTCAGCGTTCTCCCCACAGTGCTGGGTGCCTTTCTCAGGAGCTCCTGGCCAGGTAGGACCAAGGGGCCTTCCTAGGGCCAGCTGGAGGGAGAGGGTAGGTCTGGAGGCCCTGAGACCCAGGTAATGCCCTGTCCTGCCTGTCTCCTCACAAGGAAGCCTGGAGTTCCTGGGGGAGGGCAGGCAGAGGGGTTCCTCTTTTAGTTTGGCCCTTGGAGGTGGGGAAGTGCCCCAATGCCTCTCCACTTTGTCTCTGCTCTAAAGGGTACTATCTAAGAGAGGAAGGGTCATTGCCCTGGTCAGGGGTAAGCAGGAACCTGGCCAGGCCAGCTGTATCCCAGGGCCTCTGCTGGAGCTGCCCCTCCTTGCCCTCAGCCCCTGCAACCCACATGTCCACCCCAGGCTGACTGGCACCTATTTTCTTCCAGGGGTGGCGATAAGCACCTATGCCAAGTACTGTTACCACAAGCTGCAGAAGGCGGCCCTGACAGGGGCCAAGAAGGTACAAGTGCTCTGGGAGAAGCAGGCAGGGCAGCAGCCCTCAGCCGAGCCCAAAGTGTGGTGGGGTGGCGCAAGACTCGTGAATGCGGGCCAGCAGAGCCCACCTGGTGGCTGGCCAGGAACACCTCTGGGAACCCTGTCCTTCTGCACTGGGCCCATTTTCCCCTCAGGGGACTTCTGCCCATTTCTGGATCCTAATTCAGGAGCAGTGCAGTGATGGGCTGGTCCAGGGCATTAGGCAAAACCTCAGTGTGCTATGTGTGCCTCCTGGCTGCAGCAACCCAAGCCCCAGATGGTGTGGCCACAGGAGAGCAGGGAGACCACCCTCTGCAGGGAACCCTCACTCTGGACAGGATCAGGCTGCAGGGTGGGCCCAGAAGAGCACCTGACTTTGCAGTCCCGCCAGCCCCCTGCACCCCTGCCCTTTCCTCTAGAAGACTCCAAGGCCACAGTCAAACCACACAGCTGGACTTTGTCCCCTGGTTTCAATCCTTCCTATAGCCCACCCTCATCCAGGAAGTCCCTTGGGCCCCCTGAACCTGTCCCAGACCCTCACCTCCGTTTCTGCCTCTCCCTTCTGATGTATTGTCCTAGCCACTTTGGCCCATTGCCAGTGCTCTCAGCCCTGACAGCCAGGCTTCCAGAACCATCACAGATCAATAGGCCTGGTCCCCACTGTGTCCCTGACAGCCCATCCAGGAGTGGCTCCCACCCTCCTGCAGGGCCAGCAGGTGGCCCCTTCGGTGGCTCAGTGGCCACTGATCTAGGGCTCCTGGCTCTGGTTGGGCCAAAGCCTGGTGCTGAGAAGAAGGCGCTGAGCCGGGCAGCCCTTTGGAGGGTTGAGGAGGAGAAGGGATGGAAGCAGGGAGACTGGGCCAGACTAGGACAAGAGAGCCTGTTATATTCACAGGGGCTGAAGAAGCCCAATGTGGAAGAGATCCGGCATGCCAAGAACGCTGTGTTCAGCCCATCCATGTTCGGCAGTGCACTGCAGGAGGTCATGAGCATGCAGAAGGAGCGTTACCCTGATCGGCAGCTGCCCTGGGTACAGACGAGGCTCTCTGAGGAGGTGCTGGCACTCAACGGTGACCAGACGGAAGGCATCTTCAGGTGCCATGCCTACCCCAAGCCCTGGATGTGGGGGACCAGGCTTGTGTCGGGGTGGAGCCACCTTGTGGAAGCCCATTCCAGGGCCTGCGCCTAAGATGTGAGCCTCAGAGATGGCATGCAGTTGCCCAGGCAGCATAGCAGCCCTGGCTCGTCATCTGTAAACAGGGATGTGAGAGCCCCTGTGCCAGGGTTGCACTTGCCTATGCAATGTCTACCACTCTCAGGACAGGTATGCCCAAGCTTCCAAAAGAAACATTTTGCCAGGATGGAGAAACTGAGGCTTGCCAGTTTGGCCTTTATGAGCCTGCAGAGGGAGGCAGCTGCACTAGGAAACCAGCAGAAGGTCCAGGAAGGGATAGGGACCTGGGGGAAACCCCACACCCCTGACTCAAGTGCATAGGGCAGGGGCCCAGAAGAGGGCAATGAGGCCCTGAGCCACACACACGCACACCCCACTGGGGCAATGGGCCCTTGAGGCTCTGCACCCCACAGCAGGGCAGGCCAAGTGCCTCCAGTCAGACCTACCCTGTGCTCTGCAGGGTCCCTGGAGACATTGATGAGGTGAATGCCTTGAAGCTACAGGTGGATCAGTGGAAGGTGCCTACAGGCCTGGAGGACCCCCACGTCCCTGGTGAGCCCCCAGCCCACTCAACAGCAGGGCTGGCCTACATGCTCTGCCCAGAGGGCAGATGGCCGTTCAGGCCAAGGCCTCTTTCCACTCACCCCTCCCAGGTTGCCCACCACCTTATCCCTCCATCCAGGCCCACTGTGGCTGAATCTCATGATCCTCCTCCACCTCTGGGACCCACCTCAGCTCACTCCTCCCAATGTTGTGATGTCTCCCAGCCACTTCCAGACATCTTCCTGGGGCACTTCAGTTCAGACTTTACAGAGCTGCCCAGCTAGCCTCCCCAACCAGCTTGGACAGCAGCTGCACAACTCTCAAGAAATCGGGTTTGCAGACTCAGGGATATTCCCTTATGCCTTCAAGGATTGAGTCCAGGCCCTTGGGCCCCAGCACCTCTCTGGTGTTTGCGCCCAGCCCTGCCCATCTTTGGCCAGGGGGATCCTTTCCAGATAGCCCCTTCCCCATGCCCCCATGTCCCCAGAGAGGCGGACTGAGCCACACCTGTCCACAGCATCGCTGCTGAAGCTGTGGTATCGGGAGCTAGAGGAACCTCTGATCCCACATGAGTTCTACGAGCAGTGCATCGCGCACTATGAGAGCCCTGAGGCCGCGGTGGCCGTGGTGCACGCCTTGCCCCGCATCAACCGCATGGTGCTGTGCTACCTCATTCGCTTCCTCCAGGTACGTGCGTCCCACCCCGTCCTGCCCTCCCCGTGCCACACACGTCCCCACCCCAACCCCTCCCCACGCGCGGCACACCCTGCACTCCACGCAGGTGTTTGTGCAGCCCGCCAATGTGGCCATCACCAAAATGGACGTCAGCAACCTGGCCATGGTGATGGCACCCAACTGCCTGCGCTGCCAGTCGGACGATCCCCGCGTCATCTTTGAGAACACGCGCAAGGAGATGTCCTTCCTGCGGGTGCTCATCCAGCACCTGGACACCAGCTTCATGGAAGGCGTGCTATAGCACGTGGGCGCCACGGACCGCGGGGCTGGATGGGGCATGCAGGAGCGGGGGCCCCGGCGCGGGGCAGCATGCCAGGCCCTGCCGACGGCCGTCCGCCCGCCTGGAACCTCGGGCGCTCCAGTCTGAGGCGCAGCCCGGGCAGAGGAGCCGCACCGCACCTCGCGGCCAGTTCCCGCGGCATCACTGCGCCCCGCCGGCCGCGGGCCAGCCCCGAGAAGTGCCTTCTGTTCCCCGGAGTCGAGCGACACTGCCCTCCCGGCCGGCCAAAGCACACGCTGCGCTGCCCCGACCTGGGCCTTCCCCAGGGCCGCCCCCCTCGGAGGGACCCCGCCCTGACCCCCACCCCGCCCCTGGCGGGGCCTGCAGTGAGTCGGGGCTCCAGAAGGCCGGCTGTCCACCACCAAGGCGCACGGCTGTCCGTGCGCTGGGAGGACCCCAAACCAAAGTCCTCCAGGGCGGGCAGGGCTGGACAGGCGTTCTTGGGGCGGGGTGGGGGGCGAGAGTATTTTTTTCCCTCGGTATACCTATGAGTCCAGAATCTATCCCACTCCCAGCCCACCTGTGTATAGAGATATAAATAGAGCAACAGATGTCGGAACTAAATTTGCTAAGGATATAGTTCTAACCCAGATGCTATTTATCTCTGAGCCATCCTCACGGTCCTGCGCAGAGCAAGTTGGCACCACCCTCCTCTCCCTGGACCTCCCGCCTCTGACCAAACCCCGAGCCAAGGCAGCGACGGGGCCTGGACTCGTCTGCGTTCCCATTCTGAAATCAGTTCCCGCTGTTGTCAAACTTAATTTCTTCCCAGTTTTTATATATATATTTTTTAGAGTTGAGTTTTTATTTATTCAAACAAAACTGCCCAGCCCTGCCGAGGCTGCCCCTGGGGCGGGCGGGCGCAGACGCTCGCTCTGACGCGCGGATCTAGGACAGCGCTTCGTGTGAATAAAGTTCGTGTGGATACTCGAGCGCGCCGCCCGCCGCCTCCCGTTCTTTCGTCGCAGTGGGTTCGCAGAGCCTGGCGCAGGCGGGTCCGGGGCCGCCCTGGCTGCTTCGCTCGGGCAGAGCGCCCGAAGGCGCGCCGAGCGAGCTCCGCGCAGGCGGAACGCAAAGAGCAAGGCCGCGGCGTCGGGGGACGCGTGTTCACGCGGCGCCGTCCCCCGCGTGACCTGCCGGACACTTCCAGAGCGGGAGGATGTGGCGGACGTTCGGGTCGCTACGGGCCCAAGCCCTGGCCTTGGAGCGGTCCCGGGGAGCCCGGGCCTACAGCGGGAACGGGGGCGTCTCCTACACTCAGGGCCAGAGCCCCGAGCCCCGGACGCGCGAGTATTTCTACTACGTGGATCACCAGGGGCAGGTGGGCCAGGGTAGGGGCGGAGCAGAGGGAAGGGTCCCCGGGGAGTGCGGCTGAAGGGGGGTGCCTAAGAGGGCAGGGGAGGGGTCCGTGTGGGCGGAACCACGGAGGGGGTACCTATAAGGCGCTTGAACCTGGCTGTGCAGAACCCAGGCAGCTAGCTGGAGAGACCAAGACCAGTCTCCCGTCCACATACCCACTCCACCCTGCAGGTCCTTAGCCCCCAGGGCTGATTTCTCGCGACTGCAGGAGGCACCACGCAGCCCCGCTTGCTTTGGAAGTCCTGCCCAGGGCTTCCAGCAGGTCCCAAGGGAGCAGGCCAGGTAGCCTCCGCGGAGGAGGTGGCACATCTGATTAGAAACATGAAAGGGAGCCAGGTGTGGTGGCGCAAGCCTGTAATCTCAGTACTTCGGAGGCTGAGATAGGAGGATCACAGGTTCGAGGCCAGTTTCAGCAATTTATGAGGCTTGCTTCAAAATGGAAAAAACAGGTTGGGGGAGTAGCAGGGAGGTAGAATATCCCTGGGTTCAATCCCCATACCAGGAAAAACAAACAAACGAAAGGACTTTCAGGCCAGGGAACCTGTGTGCCAGGAAGCACTGCCTGGGGCGCCTGTAGATGTGAAGATGAGAAGTCTGCAGGGCCCCAGAGTTACCTTTTGCATGCCTCCCTGCACAGAGTGTGCACAGAGAGCAAGGACACAGGCCTGGGCTAAGGACCACCCAGCCCTCCCTACCCACAGGGATTCACTGGCCACGGCCTGTCCCTCTGTCTGCAGCTTTTCCTAGATGATTCCAAAATGAAGAACTTCATCACCTGCTTCAAAGGTACTACTGCACCCTTTCCTTCGCCTTTCACGGCAGCCCGGACGGGCTCTGCTCCTTACTCTGGAGACAAGGCTCGCCTGTAACAGGTGCCCCGCGGTCTTAGTGAGCGGCAGCCTTTGGTATGGTCCAGGGTGAGGCGCCTGTCTGGGGAACAAGGCCCCAGGGCCTTAGATGCCCTGCAAGGTGAGCAGCTGTGCTCTTCCCTTCCCCCAGACCTGCAGTTCCTGGTCACCTTCTTCTCCCGCCTGAGACCCAACCGCAGCGGGCGCTATGAGGCCTCCTTCCCTTTCCTCTCGCCTTGTGGCAGAGAGCGCAACTTCCTGCGCTGTGAGGACCGGCCTGTGGTCTTCACGCACCTGCTGGCCACGGACCACGGACCCCCGCGCCTCTCCTATTGCGGCGGCGGCGAGGCCCTAGCAGTGCCTTTCGAGCCAGCGCGATTGCTGCCCCTGGCGGCCAATGGGCGCCTGTACCACCCGGCGCCGGAGCGCGCGGGCGGTGTGGGTCTGGTGCGCTCGGCCCTGGCCTTCGAGCTCAGCGCCTGCTTCGAGTACGGGCCCGGCGCGCCCGCGCTGCCCTCGCACGTGCGCTGGCAGGGCCGTCGCCTCGCCCTTACCATGGATCTGGCCCCGCTGCTGCTTACAACCCCGCCGCCCTGAACCGCGGGCGGGGGACCGCCGAGGATGCGGAGGCCCCCAGTACCCCCGCATCCCCGCGCCTCGGGCATCACCGGGGACCCTACGGTCCGGTGTTGCCGGCTCCCCGGTGGCCGAGTGCGCGTGCGCGCGGAGGACCGGCGTGGACCCCACCCCCCGGCGCCGTCCAAGGTGCTGCCGCGGCCCCGCCATCCTGAGCTTTGGCGGTTGCCCCTCTCCGCCCCGCGCGCCGCCTCTCGCCCTCACACCCTTTCCGGGCGTCCTCTGGATTGGCCCGTGCTCGCGACGTCAGGTCGGGATGGAGGGCGCAAGGAGTTGCGAGGCTCCAATGCGCGTGCGCATCCCGCCTCCTCCCCGCCCGGCTGCTGCTCAGGCTGGCCGCCACGGGCACGGCGGGGAGCCGCTCGCCGCCGGAGCGTCAGGTGAGGGGGCACCAGGCCCAAGGTCATCGGGTTTGGGGCGGGATCGGGGATCGCCCCGGCTCGGAACCCGGCGCACACCCCACAAGGGCGTGCGGCCTGGCGGAGGGAGGGGGGCTTGGAGACCACGCCCTCGGTGAAACCGGCCGGGGACACACCGGCGCCGGACGGGGCGGGCAGGGGAGGTATGCGGGATTGAAACGCCTGGTCTCAAGGACCGACCGGAGACCTAGGCTCGGCCTCGCACTGTGCCCGAGGGAGGACACGGGGCTCACCTCCACCCCCTGCAGCACAGATGGGCGCCCTGGAGACCGAAGCCCCGCCCCCTACCCAGCCGGATTAGGGGGTTATCTGCTGGTCAAAGGACTTCTGGGCTCTTCTAACCTGCGGCCCTCATCCCTGTTTGGGCCGTCCTTCTACACTGGTGTGCATCTAGGGAGTCTGCGTGAGCTTCAGAGACGAGAGCCTTAAGGAGGAGACCAAGGCTTTGCGGCTGGGGGCTGGGCGGGTGGGCGAGGCCTGGAGCGGGAGGCCAGCTCTTCATGCTCAGGGAGGTGAGCCTCCGTTACCTGCCTCTGCCTGGGCCAAAGTTATTCCATTAAAACTTTATTGCTGTGTTTGCTCATCTCTAGTGCCTTTAAATAATCATGTGAGCTACAGCTTAGGGCAGAACTGAAAGGAACACCAAGGCCACTTGGCACCTTTCATCATGACACAGAGAGTAGGGAGACCTGGAGAACACCTAGGCGTTCAGAGGGGAGACCGTGCCAGGTGAGGCGGGAGGCTGGGGAACAATATACCCTTGGCACTATCCTCCCTGGCTCATGATGAGCTAACTTCTCAGCCCCAGACCTACCTTTAAAACAGGGCTCATCCGGGCATGGTGGCGCACGCTTGTAATCCCAGTACTTGGAGAGGCAGAGACAGGAGGATCGCAGGTTTGAGGACAGCCTCAGCAAGTAGTGAGACTCTCATCAACCTAGTGAGACCCTGTTTCAAAATAATAAATAGAGCTGGGGGTGTAGCTCATAGGTAGAATGCCCCTGGGTTCAATCACCAGTGCCACAAAAAATAAGTAAAAAATAAAATAAAATGGAGTTCATTATGCCTGGAACTAGACCACAGCCTTCCTGTCCTTAGGGCCACAGGTGCATGCACAGAAACCCCTGCAAGATATACCCTCCTTCCTAGTCTGAGGTCATTGTTCCCAGAGCCCACTTAAGAAGCCACATTAGAAACCCAGTTGGAGCAGCTCAGTGGTAGAGCAAGTGCACAGGTCTTGTTTGGCATGTGTAAGGCTCTGGGGTCAACCCCCAGCACCAAAAACAAAAAAAACCAGTTGGTGGCCTAAGACCCCAACACCCTAAGGCTCAACACCCCAGCCTTCCCAGGACCCTACCTACAAAGTCTCCTTTCTGGGAGCCAGCCTGGGGAGCAGAGCCTCATGAATTTTCCTGTTGTTTGTCTCATCCCCCAATTCTCTACAGATTGCCAAGAAAAAGCCCCAACTTTAGCTAAGTCATCCACCCACCTCTATCCCCCGGAAGGCAGGGGCTGGCTGGACCAAGCTGTGCCGTGGCTCATCCAAGGCTAGATCTGCCCAAGCCTCCCCTGAGGTCATGACAGATGAACCACATCGTGGGGATACAGCATAAGTGTTGGGGACAAAAGGGCTGCAGTTAACTGAGTTAAAGTCAGGTAGGGCTCCAGGCCTTGACCTAGGGACACTAAATGGACCTCTGCTCTGGACTGTCTCAGGTCCATACCCCACAGGAGACATGTCTGTCCAGAGCCTGTTTTCCCCCTTTTGGCCCATGCTTGGGAAATTTGCTGCCAGGCAGTCCTGGAACCCACACTCTGCAAGCCTCTTGCACCTCAGAGCCAAGGAACACCATTGCCAGGGTGCACAGGTAGCGTGAGCCAGCAGCACCATGCATGAGCAGGCTCTCAGGACAGGCATGGGAAGAGGTCTGGGGATGGCTGGCTCTCCCCAGGTGGCTACATCCTGAGGACACCAGTAATTCTCAATTTGAACCTCATGCCTTAGATGTTTATAGTGTTTTCAAGGAAGGAAACTAGGAGCATTTATTCATGTTTCTTGAACTGATTTGTAATTTTTTAAGTTAGACACAGATTGTGGGCCTCCATTCCTGTTCCCGTGCTGGCTGTGGAATGCCAACCTGTTTCAGGAGGCGCATCCCAACCGGGCCAGAATCCGGGGAGGCCCACAGCTCCGCAAGCCCAGGCTGTACTCTAGGGAGATGGCCCCGGGGGCTCCCACACTACTACTACTTCTGCTGCTGCTGCCACCGCTGCCTGGGCTTCCATCCCACGCTGCGGGCTGCCCCACCGCCTGCCGCTGCTACAGCGCCACGGTGGAGTGTGGCGCCCTGCGACTGCGGGTAGTCCCGCCAGGGATCCCCCCAGGGACGCAGGTGGGCACCATATGGGGCCACTGGGACTCGAGTTGGAGCAGTGGGCTGCGAGTGCCCGCCAGGATGGAGGGAGGCTTGTGTGAGTGTCGGGGGGGTGGGGTGGATGGGGCACCCCAAGGGAGTGGGACCCTCCTGCAATAGGATAAACATGCCCCTTCCCTGGCCCGCAGACCCTGTTCCTGCAGGACAACAGCATTGCACGCCTGGAGCCAGGCACCCTGGCGCCACTAGCAGCACTACGTCATCTCTACCTACACAACAACAGCCTGCGAGCCCTGGAGTCTGGCGCCTTCCGCGCACAGCCACGTCTGCTGGAGCTGGCACTCACTGGCAACAGGCTGCGAGGTTTGCGTGGAGGTGCCTTCGTGGGCCTGGCCCAGCTGCGTGTACTCTACCTGGCTGGCAACCAGCTAACCCAGCTGCTGGATTTCACCTTCTTACACCTGCCGGTGAGCACCAAACGTCAAAAAGCAGGCTCTTCCTGCATACCTAGTAGTAGTTAGGGGAGAAAAAGTCAACCCAATCTAGCTTCCCAGGGCCCCTTTTCCTGATGATCTGCTATCCCTACTTCAGCGACTACAGGAGCTGCATCTGCAAGAAAACAGCATTGAGCTGCTGGAGGATCAGGCCCTAGCTGGGCTCTCCTCCCTGGCCCTGCTGGACCTCAGCAAGAACCAGCTGGGCACCATCAGCCATGAGGCCCTACAGCCCCTGGCCAGCCTACAAGTCCTGCGCCTCACAGGTAACACTTCTTCAGGCAAGGGTCTCTGCCTCCACCATAGCAGTAGCAGTAGGGAGCAGCCCAGGTGCGGTGGGGACTCCTATGGCAGACCCTTGGTAGCACTTTGGAGCGCCACACTACCGACCTGTAGCCCTGGTAGGACTGCTGGGGATGGGGGTGCTGGTAGACACAGCTTAGGTACTTGCCTAAGGGAGATGGAAAAGGTAGGAAATCCAGAGTGACTTAACAGAATGAGGTTTGTGCACACATTGGCACCATCAGAAGGCAGGCAGGCAAAAATTGGAGAAAGAGATGGCCAGGATCCGGGGCACTGCCAGGAGAGGCCATCTGAAAATAAGATTTCAGAGCTGGAATATCTATGTGAACACTGAAGTTCCCCAAAACAGTGAGATTTGTTTGGGGGGATTTCAGAGGAGCAGGTGCTTTCTCAGAGACAAGCATCCTGGAGCTGAAAGGGGGTGAAGGGTCAGTCTCATCCCAAGGAGCTTGGGATGGAAGGTGGGAAATGGGCTTCTGTCAGGACCAGCAAAACCCCAATTGCAAGGCTGTGTTCTGCTCTGGCCACAGAGAATCCCTGGCGCTGCGACTGCGCTCTTCACTGGCTGGGCGCTTGGATTAAGGAGGGGGGCCAGCGGCTGCTCAGCTCGAGAGACAAGATCACGTGTGCAGAGCCTCCACGCCTGGCACTGCAGAATCTCCTGGAGGTATCGGGCAGTAGCCTCATCTGCATTCCGCCCTCTGTACATGTGGAGCCTCTGGAGCTCACAGCCAACCTGGGGGAGAACCTGCGGGTGGCCTGCCAGGCCTCAGGCTACCCGCAGCCCCTGGTGACTTGGAGGAAGGTGCCCCAGCCACGCGAGGGTCGGCCCCTGGCCCAGGCCCAGCTGGAAAGCGGGGCGCCAGGCCTGGGCGGGTATGGGGCACCCGACACTGGCAGCGGTATGCTCTTCCTCACCAACATCACGTTGGCGCACGCGGGCAAATACGAGTGTGAGGCCGCCAACGCTGGCGGCGCGGCGCGCGTGCCCTTCCGCCTCCTTGTTAATGCCTCCCGGCAGCCTCCGCTGCCAGCCCCTCCGGCCCCGGCCGCACGCCCCGCCGGCCGCGCGCCGCGGCACGAGGCAGGCAGCATGGCTTTCCGCGCGCTGGGCCTAGCCACGCAGACGGCCATAGCGGCGGCCATCGCGCTATTAGCGCTCACAGCTCTGCTGCTGGCTGCCATGATCTGTCGCCGCCGCCGCCGGCGGAAAAAGGCCCGCACGCCACTAGGGGAAGGCGCGCTGTTCGTCAACGACTACTCGGACGGGCCCTGCACCTTCGCACAGCTGGAAGAACTCCGCGACGAGCGTGGCAACGAAATGTTCGTCATCGACCGCTCCAAGCCCCTGTTCACCGAGGGGCCGGCAGAGACGCCGGTGGCCCGCGGCCAGGCCGAAGGGCCGGCTCCCGAGCTCCGCCTCCCATCGCACGTCGCCTACGAGATCCACTGCTGAGCTCGCGGCGCGTGACAATGACGTGGACGCCGGCGATTGGCCGGCGTGGCCCCACGCATGCCCGTCAGTAAATGTGGAAGCTGCGCAAGTGCGCCGAACTGTGTATGGGGCGTCGCCCGCGGGAGTCTCGGGGCCGCAAGGGACTATGGCCAGGGAGGCCCCCAACACTCCAGCGAGGCCATGCCAGCTCTTCGGGGGCCACGAATTGGCCCAGGCCGGCATTGCTGGTGGGGTTGCCTGTCGAGGGGGAAGGGCAACAGACTGGAGGACAATTGTTGCCCAGTGGCCATGCTGAGGGTGACAGCAGAGGTGGGGACAAGTCACTCTAACCAGTTGGGGCAGAAAAGACAGCTACAGATTCAAGAACCAGACACTGCACTTTTGTACCTTGATACCACCCCTCCAACCTCAGAGCCAGCCAGCAGGGTGGCTCGGGTGCTAAGACAGGGAACACAGGACAAGCCCCAGGCTGCATGGGCCCCAAGCCTCCCTGAAGCAGGCTCCACCCCAACTTCAGCCCCAGTGCACTGTGCTCTAGGTAGAGGAATGGGAAGGGTCCAGAGAGACCACCATGTCTCTCAGCTCACAGCTGAGATCCCAGGAGCATCTGCAGAACAGCCAAGTAGTCATATGGAGCAGGGTAGTGCAGGCTTGAAAGCCAGCCCAGGGCCCACAGTCAGTCAGCCAATTAGGGAGCAAGTGCAGGGCCCTGCCCATGAGTAAGGCAGACCCTGCAGGAAACCTGAAACCAGTGCCTTTGTATCAGGCTTCCAGCAGAGTCCCAGCAGAAGCTCCTGACCCGTTTCTCACCTAGAGCCTGGAGATCACAGGCTGAAATAGTCTGCAGCCAGGCGCCCATAGATGTCTGTGGTCCAGAGCACATGGGCACGGCCAGAGGCCAGCAGCAGCTGATGCAGCTCAGCTTCTACACGGGCAAACTTCTCCTCATTGATGGAGGCTTCCAGCAGGACAGATGCAGGTGGTGGCCAGGGCAGACCCTCATAACAGTCCACAGGGAAAGGGTGCACCACAGTGCGTAGCTCAGCCTGTGCTGCCGAATCCCGCAGCAACTCCTTGAGGCCAGCCATGGATAGTGGATTGCCATAGAGGCCGAGGTAGCGGAGACTGGCACAGTGGGTCAGAGTGGGCAGTGTTGCCAGCAGCTGGGCATCAGCAAGCTGGCACTCAGTCAGCTCAAGATGCAGCAGTGTGGCTGCTGCTGCCTGCAACAGACCCTGGAAGGGCACCAGCTGGCTGCCTGAGAGGTCATTACCACTCAGGTCTAGTTTCTTGAGATGGGAAGCATGGGAGCTCCGTGCCAGGAAGCGCAGGTCCTCAGGCAGCAGAGCACAGAAAGCCAGCTCCAAGCTCTCCAGGGGGCTTTGCAGGGTGCTGTAGGGACACAGCGGTCACAGACAGGTCCAGGGGAGGGTTCCAATGAAGGGGAGGGGTAGAGCAATGGTGGGGCCCACTCACCTGAGCAGCTGGTCCAGCCTGCCTGAAAGGAGAGAAGATCCCATGCTGAGCTCCCGAAGACATGTGAAGCGGCCCATCTGGGCCAGGAAGTAACGGAAGTTGTCCTCACCATCCACGGAGGGCTGCCTTGAGTCCCCATGCACGTAGTGCAGCCTTAGGCTGGCCAGGTTCTGGAAGCGGGCCACATGTGGGATGATGACAGACAGGCCACGCAGGCCCAGATTGTTGAAGCGCAGGTCCACACGGCGCAGACAGCCTGCATCCAGAAGCTGTAGCAGGGCCACAGTGTTTCGCATGGGCAAGTCCTCAGCCCGGAGGTCCCGGCAGCAGAGCCGCAGGGGGCTGCCCACACTGCTTCGGAGTGCCTCACGTAGGAATGCATAAGAGGCCCGGTTCACCCGCAGGTCCACACGAACCTCCACAGGGACAGGGGCTGGTCCCGTCTCAGCAGTCCCACCCTGCTGCTGGGCGATGCATGTGCGGGCCACGGCTGCTGTGCAGTCCCACATGCTCATAGTACCAGGGTCCTGCTCCACACCATCATCCAAGAGACCAGTCATGTCCAGCACCCGAAGCGTGTGCTTCCTGGAAGCAGGGATGGCCTGAGGCAGGGGATGAGGAGGCATGGCCCACAACCTCTCCCAGCCAACCTTGGGACAGGAGCAACATGCCTACTCCCACAGAGCTTTTGCCAACCTCAGAATCCCAGCCTACAACCTCCTCAGGGGACCCTCTTTGCACCCCCAGGCCTGAGGGCCCCTTAGGTAAGTCCATACCTGCAGAGGGGTTGTGTGCCAGCCTCAGCCTCTGGGGTGTGAAGCCGGGCAGTCAGTCCCAGGATCACAGCCTGCATGCTCTCCGTGCTCAGCCGCTCCTGCAGCAGGGCCCGGCTGCAGTGAGCACACTCCTGCAGCAGCTGCTGGAAGCTGAGTAGGGGGAAGGGCCACATGTGCACCAGCTCACGAAGTACCACTGTCTTCCTGTCCATGAAGGCCACCTTGAACAGCAAGGGGAAGAGCTCTCGGGGCAGCAGGGGCAGGGCCTGGCAGGCAGCTGACTGGCACTGGAGCACCTGCCGTGTGCTCAGGAACACAAGCGTGTGCATGGTGCTGGGCTGGGCAGGCAGGCAGGCACCTGCAGGAGAGGGGTCTTCAATGGAGAAGATAAACCCTGGGCCACTACCAGGCCACACCCCCCTCCATAGACCAGTGGTGAGAAAACCCAGCTCTGTGCTTGGCATGGAGTCAGCAGTTTGTGGAGGACAGGGTCACAGAGCAACATCTCTTAGGTGCCTAGGACTGGCTGGGAAGTGTGGATGGGGGATAAGGCTACACCCCAGAACCCAGTATCCAGAAGCATGGGGCTTCTTTAGGAAAACAAAGCATCAAGCAGTACATAAACAGTGTAACACCATCAGTAACCTGCTTGTTTGTGTGTGTTTCCCCCATTGGTACTTCAGGCCTCCCAAATTACAAAGCTGCTTCAGAAATCTTTCCTCAAATGTAAAAACAAGACCCCTCCCTAAAACCCTTCATCAGCCCTGGAGCAGACAGAGTGTTCCCAGTGGGCCAGCAGCCACATCACGGTTCCCTCCCTCACCCTTCTCACAGATGTACTCAAGGGCTACCTTGGATTCCATGAAGCACAGACTAGAGACACAGCCTAATAAACACCAAGGCTGGTAAAGAAAGAGAAAGGAAGGGAGGGAGGGACCTATGAGATGAAGGCCCTCAACATGAGCCCCAGAGGTAACTACTACTTTCTGAGACGTTACCAGGCACAAAAAAAAAAAAGAAAAAAAAAAACCCTGAGGAAAAAGCAACTCTCATCTCCCATGATCCTTGCCACCTGTTTAAGCATCTCTCTCTTCTCTGGGGAACCAACGTGGAGAGAAACCATGGGATTCTGAAGGAGCCCAGCCAGTGATCGCTAAGAGGAGGCAGAAAAGGCTGCCAAAAAGCACCCAGGCTAACACATGCTTAAAAGAGCCCTGGGCCCAGAGGGTATCTGTGACACAGGGTCAGCCCTGCTGATGATTTTAGCAGACTTCCTGGGTGCCAGACACCTAAACCTCGTCTCCCTCCAACAGACTGGAAAACTAAAGGCTAGGCCTTGGCCAAGGTCACAGTCCGGGAAAGAGGGCGGGGAGCAGTCTGGCCGCGGGGCCCTGTGTTTGCTGACCTCTCCATGCACAGACAAGTCCTTAAGATGTCAGTTCCAGGGAAACCCTGGACGCCCACCCTGGGCCTGGCTCTGCTAGTGCACAAATCGGGCGAGGCCAATGCATACCTTACTGATAGGACAGACCGACCGAGCACCTGTCACCAGAGGAAATGATAGCAGCCAGGCAGTCCACCCAGGGAGGCGCTTCTGGGTGATGCCCCCACCCGGCTGGCCTCCTGCAGGGAAGGCCGAGGTCCGGGCGCTGCGACTTGCCGGGATCCTCTGGGCCTCGAATCGGGGACCTCAATCTGACGCCTCTCTGCCGTTCTGACGGACCTGCTCCTCCAGGCCCCGCTCGTCCCCGCTGGAACTGAAGCCGCTCTCCCGGCGCCGGGGACTCCCAGGTCGTCCCCGTCCGCAGCGGCACCGCCTGAGCCTCCCTAAGCACCAGCCCCCGCCTACCTGGCCCGAGCGTCCCGCGCTCAGCCCCAGGCGGCTAAACAGGCACGGAGAAGCGCCGCCCTGCTCCTACACCAGCCCAGCGACCCGCGCTCACCGGCCCCGCCCCGGCTGTCCACCTGCCCCGCCCAGCGTCGTGGCGCGCCGTGATGACGTATGCTTCCCATTGGCTGCCCCTCCAGGACCCAGTGGATTGGCAGCCTGTCCCCGAGGCCCCGCCCCTGCTCCGCCGCGCGTCCCCATAGGCTGGTGACCGGACGTCGCCTTCTTCGCGGGAGATTCGTTGGGCATGGAGCCGGGACCTATGGAGCAGCTGCGGGAGGTTCGGGCGCGTCTGCAGACCTGGGAGCGCGCGTTCAGGAAGCGACACAGGCGGCGACCCGGCCAGGTGCGAGCTATCCCAAGGTCGGGGTGGGGGGCGGCTGAGGACGCGACGTCCGGCTGACTCGTTCCCTTCACAGGAGGACGTGGCGGTGGCGTCAGAGGAGACCCGCGGTGAGGGCAATGGGGACAGTGGGGTGCGACAGGGCGGAGGGGATGCGGGCCCTGCCCTGACCCTCAACTCCCACCCACTCACCCAGCGCTCTACCGGAAGTACCGCGCCTTGAAGCAGGCAGTGGGCCAGGCGGGCGATGGGCCCCGCAGCCCTGAGCAGTCGCTCCCAGCGGAGGCAGAAGAGGTATCCAGGCTCGTAACCCCAGCCTCCTTGTCAGCTTACTGTATGGTGGAATGTCAGGAGCCAAGAGCAATCTCAGCCAAGCCTCCATGGGTTGCAGAACTTGGGGAGGAGGACAGAACAGACTGGGGAAAGGCCTTCCTGCGGGGGGTTTGTGTTGGAGGCACCTCTACTCGCAAGCCATCCTTTTTCTGATATAGACCCCTGTCTCCTGCAGGCACCGGAGTCCAGCTGCTGGGGATCCCACCTAAATCGGGCTGTGACCCAGAGTACACAACCTACACCACAGCGGAGCCCATGGGAATCTGTGCAGGACTATGGGAAGAGGCTCAAGGCCAATTTGAAGCTTATCCTACAGGTGAGGGGTGGAGGTGGGCTGGCAGTGTATTCAAGCTGGGCCCAGAGTTACCGTTGGCCCAGGGGCAAGTTCACCAGGTGCCCTTTCCACATGTACACAAGAGATAGCAGTCTCCTGTGTTAGCTGGGACCTGACTCCTGAGAGGTATTCAGGGACAACCTTTGCTCTCAGCCTCCTTTCAGGGGTAGGCTTGGGTTTCTTACCCTGCTCTGCCATTGAGACTGGGACCCAGACAAGTTTCTGAGTCTTCAGCAGCACAGAGGCCTGAGCTCCTGCTTATTGTTCTGTTCCCTTCCCAGGCTGGACCAGCCCTAGGCAGCAGCCTCCAGCCTCCACGAAGACCTTCACCCAAGATGCCTACCCCAAGACCACCAGGCCCAGGAACTGCCCCCACCTCTCCAAAAGAAGTCAGTGATGTGCTTCCTTTGCCTTCCAAGCCAAGGCCAGGCCGGTTCCAGCAACTTCGGGCATCCCTGAGCCTGCGGCTGGGCTCCCTAGACCCTGGCTGGCTACAGCGGTGTCACAGCGGAGCTGTAGGTTTTCTGGAGACCTCCAATGCCTGCAGGGCTGACTTGGGTGCAGAGGGGTCACAATCTCTGACCTCAGGTGACTTGGCTGTTTTTGGTCCTGGTACTTTTTCTGAGGAGTTTTCACAGGGCCCAGAGGCTCCAGCCCCACAGGCAACCCAGGTTCGTACAGGGAGCCCCCAGCCTGGCAGCCATCAAAGCAAGAAACGGAAACGGAATGAGGAGGGGAAACCTGCACAGGCCCAGCAGGACATCAGCCAAGCAGGACTCCTATCTGAGGGGACTGGAGTTACAGCACTTGAGAAAGACCTTCCAGGGGAACCTGTGCAAGCCCATCCCTCTCAGCCCTACAGCAGCTCCTCATATCTAGCCACCACAGAGAAGGCCGACCGCACAGCTTGCTTGCACATCTCCCCTAGGCCAGCTGTCCGGGACAGGGGTAACTATGTTCGGCTTAACATGAAGCAAAAACACTATGTGCGGGGTGGTACCCTTCGAGGCAAGCTCCTCCGCAAGCAGGTGAGACAGGTAGGAGAAGACAGGGCAGGCATGCCCCTTTCCCTTCCCCTGCCTTCCTCCCACACAATCCTCTCTTGTGGACCTTCCCCAGGCACGGAGACAGAAGTGGCAGAAGAAAGGGGAGCATTCTGGGGTTGCTGGGCCCAGAGCCACAGTCAAGGATTCTTGCTTCCGGTGTGGGCAGTTTGGCCACTGGGCATCACAGTGCCCCCAGCCAGGTGAGGCCTCACCAGGCGAATGGGTCAGGTCAATGCTATGCAGAGCAGGGCATGGTGGCACACACCTGTAATCCCAGTAATTGGAAGGCTGAGACAGGAGGATTGCAGGTTTGAGGCCAGCCTCAGCAACCTCATGAAGCCTTCCACAACTTAGTGAGACTCTCTTTCAAGATAAGAAATAAAATAGAGCTGGGGCTGTTGCTCAGAGATGGAATGCCTCTGGGTTCAATCCCCAGTACCACACACACATACACAAACTATGTGAAGAATGGTATGTTCATTAGGAGGCACTTCTTCCCAAACAAAAGGCCCTATCAAGACGGTGTGGTGGCACACATTTGTAATCCCAGTACTTGGGGGGGCTAAGACAGGAGAATTGCAGGTTCGTGGCCAGCCTCCGCAACTCAGTGAGACCCTGTTTCCAGATTAAAAATAAAATAGGGCTGGGGTTGTAGCTCAGAGGTAGAATGCCCCTGGGTTCAACCCCCAGCACCAAGAAAAAAAAAGCCCTATCAATTCCCACCCCTGGCCCAGGCCCCACCCTGGCCCTCCAAAAGGAGAGTGGCGAAGTTCAGAATGACATGGAGCCCTTTCCCACTTCGGAGGAAGCAGCCCAGAGGATGGGTACTGTTTACGGTGAGTAGGGAAGAAGGTGGTTGCTGCCAGTGGCTGGGGTGGTCTCAGGCTAGCCACGTTATCCTCTCTCCTCTGCTCCAGCAGGTGAGGACACAGAGCCTGCTGCACCTGAGCTGCAGCTGCCCCTGCCACACACCCCAGTGTTGCCACTCTACCCACCAGGTCCGTTGGGACAGGTGACAGGTGAGCAAAAACCTAGTACAGAGCCTTCACTAAGGGTTGGGGAGACTTAAGGGTCTGTGGTGATTAGCACCTGTGTCCACAGAGACACCGGCTGAGGTGTTCCAGGCCCTGGAGCAGCTAGGGCACAGAGACTTCCGCCCCGGGCAGGAGCGTACAATCATGCGGATCCTGTCTGGTGAGTATGGCGGCCTGGGGACTGGGCCAGACCACAGGACACAGAGCCTTGCAGCTGTCTCTTGTCCTTCCCAGGCATCTCAACACTGCTGGTGCTGCCCACAGGTGCTGGCAAGTCCCTGTGCTACCAGCTGCCTGCATTGCTGTATGCCCAGCGCAGCCCCTGCCTCACCCTGGTGATCTCTCCTCTCCTGTCACTCATGGATGACCAGGTAGGTGTGTGGATGGGGCCCTTGGCACCTGTGGACTGCTGGGAACCGATGCCTTTGATGCCCCCTGGCTTCCCCCCGCCTGCTGCCTATTCCCGGAGCCTCCTGGGAGCTGCAAGATGCTTGGCTGGCTGCTGCCTGAGAGTGGCATGGCCTGATCACCTATACCCACCACATGGGCCCTTAACTCCAGAGCTTTCAGATCCAGGCCTAGGGATGGCTCTGACTCTTCATCCCAGGACCAGGATCTGGTGCTTCTCCCAGAAAGCCCATTGGGTTGAGCAACTCCAGGAGAACTCAGGGGAAGACCAGGGCAGGGCTAGCCTGTAACAGCATTGCCCTCACATCTGCAGGTGTCCGGCTTGCCCTCATGTCTCAAGGTGGCCTGCCTCCATTCAGGCATGACTAGGAAGCAGCGGGAGTCTGTCCTACAGAAGGTCAGAGGGTACCCCAAAACGGGGAACTGTGGGAAGCCACCTGGGCAATGCCCCTGACTCTGCTACCTTCAGGTACAGGCAGCCCAGGTGCATGTGCTGATGCTGTCCCCTGAGGCACTGGTTAGGGCCGGGGCTGGAGGCCCTGCCAGCCTTCCCCAGGCCTCCCAGCTGCCCCCAGTGGCCTTCGCCTGCATTGATGAGGCCCACTGCCTCTCTCAGTGGTCACACAACTTTCGGCCCTGCTACCTGCGCATCTGCAAAGTAAGCTGCATAGGGGTCAGGGCAGGTGGGTGGGCCAGGGCCCAGGCAGGCTAGGTGGCCTCAGCACCACCCTCCCTCCTGGTGCAGGTACTCCGGGAGCACATGGGTGTACGCTGCTTGCTGGGTCTCACGGCCACGGCCACACATAGCACTATTCATGATGTGGCCCAGCACCTGGGAGTAGCTGGAGAGCTTGACCTCTGTGGGCCAGCTGCCATCCCTGCCAACCTGCACCTCTCTGTGTCTATGGACAGAGACCCAGATCAGGTAGGTGTGCACATGCTAGAGGCTGACAGAGGCCCACCTCCTTACTTCCCATGACCACCACTGCTCCTCGCCAGGCTCTGGTGACACTGCTGCAGGGTGACCGTTTTCGTACCCTGGATTCCATCATCATTTACTGCAACCGACGTGAGGACACAGAGCGTGTTGCTGCACGCCTCCGAACTTGCCTATGTGCCGTGCAGGACCCAGGGCTTGGAGGTGAGGTGTAGGCAGGGCTGGGTGCCAGGGACTCACCCCCGCACACACACCCTGGTTTTGCCAACCATTTTTCTATCTTCCCCAAAGGTCGTGCCCCTGAGGCTGTGGCTGAAGCTTACCATGCTGGCATGTGTAGCCGGGAGCGGCGGCGAGTGCAGCAGGCCTTCATGCAGGGCCAGTTGCGGGTGGTGGTGGCCACAGTGGCCTTCGGGATGGGGTTAGACCGGCCAGATGTGCGGGCTGTGCTGCACCTGGGGCTGCCCCCAAGCTTCGAGAGCTATGTGCAGGCCATCGGCCGCGCCGGGCGTGACGGGCAGCCTGCCCACTGCCACCTCTTCCTGCAGCCCCAGGTTGGCAGCCCCACTGTCCCCGTGCGCCGTTCCAGTCCCTGATGCCCTTGGCTGCACACTCACACTGTCCCGCTGCAGGGAGAGGACCTGCGGGAGCTACGCAGACATGTACATGCCGACAGCACTGACTTCCTGGCCCTGAAGAAGCTGGTGCAGAGAGTGTTCCCACCCTGCACCTGCACCCAAGTGTCCCCAGGGCAGGAGGGAGGTGGCAGCAGGGTGAGGTCCGTGGCTGAGTGCCCTCCTCGAGAGAACAAGCAGCACAGTGGCCACCAAGCAGCCACAGTACGGCGACAAGCCTGCCCAGGACATACACGGGCACTCCCAGTGGAGCAGACAGTGCAGGCCCTGGACCTGCCAGAGGAGGGTAAGGGCTAGGGAGGATGCTGGTTGGGGTTGGGGGCTGTGCCCACACCTCCTGAGCTTGCTTCTCCCCTCAGCCATCGAGACTCTGCTGTGCTACCTGGAGCTGCACCCACAACACTGGCTGGAGCTGCTGCCGGCCACCTATGCCCGATGCCGCCTGCACTGTCCTAGGGGCCCCGCCCAGCTCCAGGCCCTGGCCAGTAGGTGAGTATACTCTATCCCAGATGGGGACAAAGACAGGACCAGAACTGCTAGCCACATGTCCCTTTTTTCCGGGCACAGGTGCCCCCCTGTGGCTGCATGCTTGGCTAGGTGGCCGCCTAAGGACACGAGGCAGGGCAGCAGCTCCATGGAGTTTGACGTGGTGGAGCTGGTAGACTCGATGGGCTGGGAGCTGACCTCCGTGCGGCGGGCCCTCCACCAGCTGCAGTGGGACCAAGAGCCCAGGACAGGTGTGCCCACCTCTACCCCTACCTACCCTGGACTCTGCTTGCTATCTGCCTACATCTGATCTATTTCTTGGCAGGTGTGCTGCAGGACACAGGCGTGCTCGTGGAGTTTGGGGAGCTGGCCTTTCACCTGCGCAGCCCTGGAGACCTGACGGCTGAGGAGAGGGACCAGGTCTGCGACTTCCTGTATAGCCGCACACAGGCCCGAGAGCGCAAGGCCTTGGCCCGCCTGCGCCAAACATTCAAGGCCTTTCACAGGTAGGGAGGAGGTGGGCAGGGCCTGGGGCCACCCTGATCCATGGGCAGCTCTGATGGGCTTCTCACAACCCCAGTGTAGCCTTCCCCAGCTGCGGCCCCTGCCTGGAAGAGCCTGATGAGGAACGCAGCGCCCAGCTGAAAGCTCTGATCAGCCGCTACTTTGAGGAGAAGGAAGAGGAAGAGGGGGTCATGGAGGAACAGGGCCCAGAGCCTGGGCAGGTCCAGGTGAGTGCTGTCCCTCTGGGGCAAGGCTGGGGCCAGTGCCACACCCACATACATCTGACTGCAGTTTGGCCCCTGCCTAGCCTGGCCACAGGCTTTCTGGGGTTTGGCTGTGTGGAACACAGTGCCGTGGAAATTCAGGAAAAATCTGATGTGCTCGCCCACCTGCAGCTCCAGGACTGGGAGGACCAGGTCCGCCGCGACATTCGCCAGCTCCTGTCCCTGCGGCCAGAGGAGAAGTTCTCGGGCAGGGCTGTGGCCCGCATCTTCCACGGCATTGGTGAGGGCCCCAGGAAGCTGCCTGATGCAGGCAGGGGCTACGGGTTGGAACCAGCCCAGTCCTCAGGCCTGTCTTTCTGCTCCACTGTAGGAAGCCCCTGCTACCCAGCCCAAGTATATGGACAGGACAGGCGCTTCTGGAGAAAGTACCTACACGTGAGCTTCCATGCTCTGATGCACCTGGCCACAGAGGAGCTCCTGCTGGTGGGCTGATAACTGCCCTGATCAGGAGGATGCTACCCGCCAAGTTGTGTGGCCACAACATGGTCAGGTGTGGCTGCTCATCAAGGCAACGATTTGGACATCAGTATGGACAGTGACTGACCACTCTGGGCAAAGCCCACCAGCAATGGTATGAGGACAAGGAGACTCCAAAATGCAGAATAAAAGGTGCTCAAGTTGTTTTCATGGGCCCTTCTTTGAGCAAGGCAGCCCTCAGCCTGAGGCCAGCTGCCCCTCACATAACTGCAGACAGACACCCAGACCACAGGCACACTTGGCTTTATTGATAGGCCCGTTGCCCAGCTCAGGCCAGGGTGCTGGGTGCCAGGCCCAGGTCCAGAAGAGGCAGGGCTGATAGTGCCAGGAAAACAGCAAAGCAGGGATGTGGACCCAAGCCATCAGCCAGGACTCCAGCCAGGGCGCCCAACAGCAGCTTGCCCAGAAGCTCCAGGGTGGCCAGAAGGCTGTAGTGCGTTGCCTAGGGGCAGGGTGGGGTGGGGTGAGGTGGGGTGGGCAGTCAGAGCTAGTGGCTCCCCCGCCCCTGGAGGTCCCTGCCACATCCCCTCACCTGCAGGGCCCTGGGTGCCAGCTGGCTGCAACGCATCATCACAGTGAAGGTGACAGTAGTAAGCAGGCCGCCCAGGAAGTGCTGCAGACACAGGCTCAGCAAGGCCGCTCCTGGGAGAGCAGAGGTCAGCAGGGCGCAGGGCTCCCAGCCCTTCCCTCCTCAAGGCCAGTCTCTCACCTCTCAGGACTGTACCAGGCTCCAGGCTGGCCCCTGGGGTATCCAGGTGGAAGAGTAGGACAGTCTGGCAGGCCAGGCCCCCAAGGCGGAGCTTCAGTACTAACCTCAACAGGGGCAGGGGCTGCCTGTGGTGGGGGTGGGGAGACTGAGCTGGTCAGAAGATTCTGGGCAGTACTAGGGGTGAGGAAAGGGGAGGGTGGGCTGGGGTGCTCACCAGTGCCTGGCCAGTAGGGCTCCCCCCAGGGAGGAGCCAGTGATGGAGCAGGCCACAGCACCCACACCGTTCCACAGCCCCAGGTCTGGGGCAGAAGCACCATGGTCCAGCAGGAAGAGTGGAAACAGGCTGCTGGCACCCTGCTCACCTGCAGGCAACCATGACAGAGAGGTAGTTCCCATGCCTGCCCTGCTACCCTTCTCCCCACCTGGAATGGACCTCAGTCCTCCAACCAGCCAGACCTCTGCCTTGCCCTGTCTCCATCCTTCTGGTTCGCAGGTGTGGGAAGAGAAGTGGCACTAGGCATGGACTGTGCCCAGGGCCAACCCAAAACAGCAGCCAAGCAGCTGAGAGAGGGTAAGAGGCATAGCCAGGCTGCAGAACCCTGGGTGCAGGGACCTGGCTGGGCTCCAGCCTGCTGTTGCCTGGCCTGAGGTCTCACTCACCCAGCTTGTAGGTGAGCACAAAGCCTGCTGTCCACAGAGTCCCAGGAGCAGCCAGCAAATTCTGCAGAAGGTGTGGGGTTCGCCGGGTGTGCTCTGAGGGCTGAGGCCATGGTAACTGTTGCAGCACTGGTGCCACCCAGGCCAGGGTAGCTGCTAGCCAGTAGGTGGCAGCCAGGAGCAGAAATAGCCGTGGCCAAGAGAGGGTGGGCAAGAGGGCCAGCAGTCCCCCTCCAGCCAGCGCTGCCCCCAGCTTGTAAGCTACCACCTGCACGGTGTTGCCTGGTCCCAGCTCAGCTGGCTCCAGGAGCTGCACAGCCACTGTGTCGAGAGCCACGTCCTGCACAGCTGCACCCAAGTTCAGCAGCAGTAGCAGCCCCACTACGGTTGTGGGCAGCCCCGCCTGGCCAGCTTCAGCAGGAGGCAGCGCGGCCAGCAGCCCACACACCAGGCCCAGAGCCGCCGTGCTGAGCGTCAGCCAGGCCCGCGGGGAGCCCCGCCTGTCCACCAGCGGGGCCCACGCCAGCTTTAACAGCCATGGTGCATACAGCCCCTTGGCCAGCCCTACACGCGTCAGGGAGAGACCGTGGGCCCGCAGCAAGATGGGCAGCAGGCCAGACTGCAGCCCATAGGGCAGGCCCTGCACCAGGTAAAGGCCTGCCAGTGGCAGCAGTTTCCCGTGCATGGCCAGTGTCGGGAGGAAGGGACGGCTCAGGCCAGGAGGTCAGGCTCCGGGTGGGGTCTGACCATGCATGGCCCCATCCACACGGGGTCAGGGAAGGGCAGGCTGGGGCCCGGACGCGCGAGCTGGGGTCCTGGGGTTGTGGATACTCCAGAAGAACCAAAGCTGGAGACACCTGGGAGCTGGCGGTAGGTTCTCCACCAGGAGGGAGCTGTGGATGCCCGCGACTTCCAGCACCCAGTACGCTTTGCGCGGGGGCGGGGCTTCCTGGCTGGGGGCGCGGCCAGAGGGAGGGGAGGAGCCTCCCCCAGCCCTGGGTCGGTCGGAGCACGGGCAGAAGTTCGCAGACGACGAGCCACCGGAGTTCCGCGGCCACCCGCCCCAGCAACGGAAGGTCGCGTGAGCCACAGACCTGGGCAGGCCCAGAGTGGGGGATTGTCGGCTTCTGGGCGCCCCCGGTGGTCAGCCTGGGCACCGTAGCCCGCCGGCCCCTCCTGTTATCAAATCCGCCCCAGAAGTACTTCCCGGTACCCAGCCCCGTGGAGGAGTCAGCCTGTATGCTCCTGGGGTGCTTCTTCCACTGGTCCCCCACCTTGCTGTGCTCGTGACTTCAGCCCTTCCCAGTGCAGTTGCCAGAGGGCCACGTAAGGCAAGAGCTTGTGTGAAATGTCAGGGCCCAGGCTCACCCAGAAGACACAGCCAGCCACTGCCCATGGTTCCCACCACCACCCAATGCTCAGTGGCAAGGCAAAGAGAGCCTGGCCTGTCAGGCCCAGCCCTTCCTGACCAGGCGTGCAGGACAGCCCCACGTGTGTCTTCTCCTTCTGCCCAGAGCTTTGCCCTCATGGATCACAAGGCCAGGATGAGACTGTGAAGTGAGGTTTTGTTTTAAGAACCATCTAGTTGGACGTGATGGCTCATGCCTGTAATCTCACTACTTGGGAGGCTGAGACAGGAGGATCACAGATTCGAGGCCAGCCTTAGCAACTTAGTAAGACCCTGTTTCAAAATAAAAAATAAATTTGGGTTGGGGGTGTAGCTCGGACGTAGAACACCCCTGGGTTCAATCCCCCCATACCAAAATAAATAAATAAAACAATGATAAATTAAAAGGGCTGGGATGCGCCGGGCATGGTGGCGCACGCTTGTAATCCCAGTACTTGGGAGGCAGAGACCAGAGGATCCCGGTTCGCAGCCAGCCTCAGCTACTTAGTGAGGCCCTCCGCAACTTCGTGAGACCCGGTTTCAAAATAAAGTATAAAAAATAGGGCCAGGGGTGTAGCTCAGAGGTATAATGCCCCTGGGTTCAATCCCCAGTACCGCAAAAAAAAAAAGTAAAAGGGCTGGGGATGTAGTTCAGAGGTAGAATGCCCCTGGGTTCCATCTCCAGCACCACAAAAAATAAAAATAAAAAAGCAACTTAGCAGGGCTCTTTGAAACTTAGCAAGATCCTGTTTCCAAATTAAAAAAAAAAAAAAAAAAGCTGGGCATGGTAGCACACTCTTGTAAACCCAGTACTTGGGAGGCTGTGACCGGAGGATCTGGGTTTGTGGCCAACCTCAGCTATTTAGGCCCTCTGCAACTTAGGCCCTGTTTCAAAATAAATAAAAAATAGGGCTGGGAGTGTAGCTCAGAGGTAGAATTTCCCAGGGTTCAATCCCCAGTTCCGCAAAAACACACAAAAAATTTTTTAAATAATAAAATAGGGCCAGGCATAGTGGTGCATGCTTGTAATCCCAGTACTGGGAGGCTGAAACAGGAGGATCTGGGTTCGCAGCCAGCCTCTGCAACTTAGTGAGACCCTGTTTCAAAATTAAAAATAGGACTGGGGGTGTAGCTTGGAGGTAGAATGCCCCTGGGTTCAATCCCCAGTACTGCAAAAAAATAATAAAATAGGACTGGGGGTATAGCTTGAAGGTAGAATGTTCCTGAGTTCAGTCCCCACAAAATAATAATATAAAGGGCTGGGAATGCAGCTCAGTGGTAGAGTGACCTTGGGTTTACTTTTCATTACCACTAAAAAAAAAAAAAGATCTCTGGGTACCTTGGCCATCCCCGTCACCAAGACCCTGTGTCCCTTCAGGCATGAGAGCAAGCATATCTCCTTGGCTGCTGAATCACTTTGAGTGGTGTCCTGTCATCCAGATATTCTCAGGACTCAAGTTTTGTCATCTATAAAATGGGGACTATCATGGCTACCACAGAGGAGCACTGTGCAGAGGAAGTGAATGACACAACGGTGTCTACCATGTACACAGCAGGCACTCAGACCCATGATCTGGGGCAGAGGATGAGCCCTCCCTGGGCTGTGCTCTTCTCTCTGCCTCCTGGCCTCCCAGCCAGAGGATTGCATTTGCACTAGGGCTTCCCCCTGCTTCCAAGGAACCAGATGAGCAGCACCACCCCCAGTCCACACTGTCAAGATGAGGGACACATTTGTTACTTCCTCTGGAAAGGATACTTTTTCTGATGTGATCCCTCCTCTGTGATTCCCTGTCAAGCCCCATCTCCTCTCTGATGGCTCTGGGGCTGCCCAGGACAGGTGGCCTGTGCCTGCCTTCACACTCCTGGTTGGTCCTGTGACCGTATATGTGACTTATAGGTGTCTGTCCCCAGCTCACAGACCACAGTGGAGACCCAGCCTACTAGCTGGAAGGGCCCCACTTTAGGAGCCCTCCTTGACTATTCCTCCTGAAGGCAGGCCTAGTGTCCCCAAGTCTGCATGAAGGTAGTCGGGGAAGCAAAAGCTGGGAGTTACCCATGAAGCCATGATTGCCACCTCCAGAGTCAGACCCACGGCATCCAGCTTTATTAGGGACCCGCAGAGGCAGGTGCCCAGTCTCCAGGCGCAGCATCAATCCTGAGGGCTCCAGATGCCTCCAGGGCCCTGTCAGTCAGGCCGGGTGGCCCAGACTGGGCCCTTGTAGTGGCCTCAGGAGTACTCCCGGGTGAACTTGGCATGGAAACTGCTCAGCTTCTCTAGCAGCAGCTGCAGCTTCTCCGTGGGGGGCAAAATGGTCATCCTGAAAGGGGCAAGTGGTAAGCCAAGGAGGACGGTAAGCCATGGAGGACGGTAAGCCAAGGAGTGCAGCATCGGGTGCCAGCAGGGGCTGTGGGGGCCTGCCTCACCGGAAGTGGTAGGTGCCTTCCCGCTGCCCAAAGCCGCTCCCGGGCACCACGCAGATGCCGGTCTCTTCCAAGAGGCGCAGGCAAAAGAACATATCCGGGGCCAAGCCGAGCTCCTGGGGAAACAGTGGGCAGTCAGGGTCCAGTGCCCAGGCCCTTGCCCCACCCGCAGGGCACCACCCTGCCTGACCTGAGCATGCTGCACGGCTCGCTGGGGCAGCTGCACTTGTGGGAAGGAGTACATGGCACCCTGCACAGGGTTGCATCGGATGCCCGGGGCCTTGTTGAAGACCTGCTCTGTGAGCTTGGCCTTGGCCGCTAGCTCGGCTAGCACTGCCTGCCTCTCCTGTGGCCAAGAAGAGAGCAGACAGGGCGGGCTGTGGACGCTGCGGCCTCCAGTCACTACCCCAACTGGGTCACTGACACCCTTAGCCCCATTGGCTCACCGCCTGGAACTGCGCGAAGGAGGGGTCTGAGGGCGATGGCGGGCTGACCACCATGTCCAGCAGGGCCTGACCTGCCACAGGAGGGCACAGCCGCACACTCATCAGCTTTAGCATCTGCCGCTGCACCTCAGGATCCATGTTTACCACCTCTACGTAGCCACCACGGAACCCGCACCTGTCAGGTAGAGCAGGAGTGGAGACCAGCCCAGAAGAAGGGGCCAGGCTGTGGCTGAGGTCCAGACCCCCGCTCCTGCACGCACTCGCCCATGTAGCCCTTGGAGGTCGAGTGAAAGGAGGCGAGCTCCTGCTGGGTTGCATATGGCGGTCCCATCTCTGTGAGCACCTTTTTGAACGAATAGAACCGGGAACCTTCGGCATACACGTTGTCCTGATACACCTGCAGGGGCAGCGTCAACATGAGGGCCTGCCGTCCGGCTGCCCCCCTACCCCAGGAGCCCCTGCCCGCACCTCATCAGCCATCAGGAAAAGCCCCTCTTCAAAGGCGAAGCGTATCACGTCCTCGATACACTCACGGGTCTGCACCTGCCCTGGGCATGGAGACAGCAGCACAGCCAGGGTCAGCCGCAGGTGTCCCTGCTGCCAGCTGGACACAGGGGTGGGCTGACCCGGTACGGTGGGCCCAGGTGCACATCAGGGCTGGTAGGGATGGGCAGCGCACCAGTGGGGTTGCCTGGGTTGATGACGCAGAGCGCACGCGGGCGGCAGTGATCACGCGCCTGGCGCACCGCGCGCCGCAGCTCAGCCACATCGAGCGCCCAGGCGCGCTCTTCATCCAGGTAGTAGTCCACCTGCACAGCGTCCAGCTCAGCCAATGTGGCCGAGTACAGCGGGTATTGCGGGATTGGGATAAGCACACCAGTGCGTGTGCGGCCCTCGCCAGCTACCAGCAGCTTCAGCACCGTCTGCAGGCAGGATGGGGAGTGCAGCATTGGTGGGGCCAGGGGCTGCACCCATCCCCCCACCCTGTGGAATCCCGCACATAAACCCACTATGTCCTCCTGCCCTGGCCTACCACGATGGCGTCGCTGGCCCCCGTGGATAGGAAGATGTTGTTGGGGTCCGCAGGAATGCCTCCATCTCTCCTCTCAATATACTGTGCCACATCCTCCCGGATCAGCTGGATGCCAGAGCTGACGCTATAGGCCCCTGGCCTCATGGTAGAGAGGGGTAGGCCCATGAGGATGGCTAGCGCCCCTGCAGCCTTCCCAAGGGACCCACCCCTCTGCTTCCTTCTCTCTGGGGCTTGGCCCCAGTCTGTCACCAGCACTCACCCAGGCTGTGGCCCCCGCATGCCTGCAAAATACGCTCAGCTCTTCTCTTGGTATCCTCTGGGAAGTCAGGGCTATTCAGGAGATCTGGGTGGACACAGAGTGCCAGGACCTGGGAGGACCGGGTGCTGACACCAGAGCACATTTCCCAGTGGGGTAAGGTGGGCACCACAGGCAGTGCAGGGGCCTTACCTGGCGCAAGAAAGTGATGGGCCTCTGCCCCATGGCCTGCGCATCCCCAATGTTGGCACGGATGACCTCGGTGAAGGGCTTCTTCACACCCTGGGAGGGAAGGAGGCAGGCAGTTAGATTGGCCACCATCATCCCCACAGTTCTTGTCCCGAGTGCCACCAGGCTGGGGCCAATCCAGCAAACCAAGTGCAGTGGGAAGGCAGCGGGTCCCAGGGTCATACCTGGCGCAGTTCCTGCTCCAGCTCCAAGGCACGGAGCACAATGGGGCCACGCACTGCATACTCCACCCTTCGCACACGAGGGTTCATGGTGTCCACCGTCAGCACCTTCTCCTTCAGCCCACTCCTGGCAGCCTGGCTCTGGTCTCCTGCTCTCAAGGCCATGACTCTGCTCAGACCAGGCAGGAAGGAGGCTTAGGAAGTGGTAGGCCCAGAAGTGGCGATGGGGGCAGCAGGGTCCAGGCTTGGGGGATCAGGGTGGGAGGGGGAGCCCAGGTTTAGGAGCTCAAGGTAAGAGAGCACCCTCTCCACTGTAGCCTGCTGGCCCCACTGAAAGGGACAGAAGGGGCCAGCTGAAGGAGCTGGAGCTGCCTAGGCCCCACCCCACAGTCTGGGCACAGCTCTGCCCCAGGGAGCCAGAGGGAGTGGGTGAGGCGGCAGGCGGGGCTTGGGTTGAGGCCCAGTGCCAGCCCAGTATCCCCATGACAGGGGAGCAGGAGACCCACATGGGGGGTAGGGAGAGACGGACTGTGTGCTGGGAGGGAAGGGCTCAGTGCCTGGGCCTGGTGGCCCTAAAGGGTTGGCAGAGCTGGGTAGGGGTGACTAGGGTGGACCCCCAAGGTGAGACTGGAACCAGGGGCTACTGTAGTTACCCCAGTAGGGCACGACGACTGAGGCCTAGCCCTCTTAGCACCCCCATCTTTCCTTGGGCTAGCAGACCTATCTCCTAGGTAACAGCCAGGCCTTAGGAATCTTGGAGGGCTTTGGGGGAGGGGAGTGAGAAGTTGAGACTGGGTTCCATAAGGCCAGTGGCCAAGGCCCAGAGTCCATAAGGCCAGTGGCCAAAGCCCAGAGACTATAAAAGCACGGTTTGGACCTTGGTCCCTGCAAGGGGCTGGGGAGGGAGAGGGGGCCAGAGATAGGGCAGACCAGCCCTGGACCCTCGGACACCTTGCCCAGGTTGCTCTGGACTGCCCTCATGCCCTTTCAACACACATTAGCCTGGGGTTGCCCTTGGGGCCACACCCCAGGGGTGTAACCCAATTCCCCTTCCCTCTTGCTCCCGACTGGTGGAGAGCACAGGAAGTGAACTGTGATAGGCCCTCAGGGCCCCACCTCTGCAGGCCCCACAGGGAACTCAATAGGCCTTGCCCAGGGTTAGGCCATGCCTGAATCCTGGTCAGGGAGCGAGCCCTCTAAGCTTGGCAGACACAAGGAGAGCCTTGGCTCCTCACCTGCTGCAGACTCAGGAGAAGCGACTGGAAGCCCTGGGTGGGACGGACACAGACAGACAGACAGAGACACACACATACACACACACACACCTCACCTTGTACCTCAGCTCTGCTGCCACAGCGGCCTCCCAACTCACAGGCTTTCTCCTCTTGCCCTCAGGCCAGAGCACAGGTTAATATGGGCCTGGTCCCAGGCAGAGCTGGCCACTGCATGAACCCTGGCAACAGGGCTCAAGTGGCAGCTGTGACGGCAGGTGGACCTTAGGCAGCTGCACCGCCCCACTCACTAAATTTAACCAGTGGCCAGCCCCTGGCCCTCCCCCAGCCCTGCTGAGGACACCAGCCCTCCAACCACAGATGCTAGAAGAAGGGCGGACACTAGGCTGACCAGGTTAGTGCCCAGGAAGGGGGGAGGGTGGCCTGAACCCATGCCACTGGCACTAGTGGCTGTGCTAAGCCGCCTTCTGTAGACAGACAATCTGGCAGCGCCCTCAGTCATCCAGCTTGAGGCCCCTAAGGGGCCCCTCTCACCCTGATGCATTGTATCCAGCCAGCTCAGAGCCTAAGTGGCCAACTGTTTGTCACCTATACCAGCCGAGGCAGAAGCTGGCAGCCAGACCCCAAGACCAGGGCTGCATGCCAGGAACCAGGAAACCACTGCCCCAGGAAGTGCCTGATGCCAGCCTTGTGCCTGTTTCACTCCACTGGATCTGGCCCCGGAGTCCTGTGAAAAACACTGCTCCTTTCCTGGCCAGGGTCCCTGTCACTCTGTACGGGGACCCTCAACCCTGGTCTCTTTTTTTTGTGTGTGTGTGGAACTGGGGATTGAACCCAGAGACATTCTGCCTCCAAGCTACACCCCTAGCCCTATTTTTTTTTTATTCTTTATTTTGAAACAGGGTCTCACTAAGTTGCGGAGGGTCTCACTAAATAGCTGAGGCTGGCCTTGAACCTTTGATCCTCCTGTCTCAGCCTCCCAAGTACGGGGATTACAAGCATGTGCCACCACGCCCGGCTTAACCCTGGTCTCTTGAGAGCCTACTTAGCTGGGCGTGGTGGCACACACTTGTAATCCCAGTACTTGGTTCACGGCCAGCCTCAGCAACTTGTAAGGCCCTCTGCAACTTAGTTAGACCCTGTTTCAAAATAAAGAATAAAAAATAGGCTGGGAGTGGAGCTCAGAGGTAGAATGCCCCTTAGTTCAATCCCCAATACCACACACACACAAAATAAAATAAAGAATAAAAAATAGGGCTGGGAACTGGATGTGATGGCGCACGCTTATAATCCCAGTACTTGGAGGCTGAGACAGGGGGATCACAGGTTCAAAATCAGCCTCAGCTACTAAAGTGAGGCCCTCTACAACTTAGTGAGACCCTGTTTCAAACTAAAGAATAAAAAATAGGGCTAGGGGTGTAGCTCGGAGGTAGAATGCCCCTGAGTTCAATCCCCAGTACCGCAGAAAAAAATAAATAAAAAATAGGGCTGGGGGTGTAGCTTGGAGGTAGAATGCACCTGGGTTCAATCCCTAGTATCACAAAAAAATAAAAATAAAAAAATAGGGTTGGGGGTGTAGCTCAGAGGTAGAATGCCCCCAGATTCAAACCCTAGTACCCCCCCTACACACACAAAAGAGCCTCCTACACCCCCAGCCCTATTTTATTCTTTTATTTTGAAACAGGGTCTTGCTAGGTTGATGAATCTCACTAAGTCACTGAGGCTGGCTGCAAACCTGCAATCCTCCTGTCTCAGCCTCTCAAGTACTGGGATTACAAGTGTGAGCCTCCTTGTATAACATCCTGCTACCTTCAGGAAAGCAAAGAGTTACGAAGGCACCTCTAGGAAGGTGAACACAGCAAAGGCGGTGTGGGCGAAGGCTAGGCTTCTTGCCCAGTGGCCACAGGCCTCCCTCCCACACAGGGGCCAGGGCTGCCACATGCAAGCTCTAGCGTGAACCTACAGGCCTGGGTGCTCCTGGGCATGGGCGGCACCTGATCCAGCAACACTATCTGCCCCTCCCCAGCTGAGACACAGGAAAGCTTGGAGGCAAACAGCCCTTTATCAAGAGTTACAGGATGAACTGTCTTTGAGCTTGAGGACTGCAGATAGGACTCTGCCACAGGCCCATCCCTGAGAGAGCAGGCCAGTGACCTAGGTGGTGGAGACGAGGATACTATGCCGGCTGCCCATCTGCAGCACCAGGGTACACACTGAGTGTGGGCCTCCAGGGCAGGGCCATGAGGCAGCCTCTGGCTGGGCCTGGGGATGGGACCCTGCACCTCAAACAAGGGCCCCTCACATGAGCCGGCAGCACGGCCTCTTCTCCATAGGGGCCTCTTCCGAGGGGGCTGTAAGCTTGAGCAGGGGTGGGTCCCCGCCTGCCCTGAAGCCACAGTCAGGCTGGGAGGTCTCCGAGTCACCAGGCAGGCTAGGCTCTGGGGCCTCAGGCCCCTCAGGTGGGGGTCGCAGAAGCTTGGCAGCGGCTCGCTGACGCTTGAGCTCTGCCAGGGTGTGGTGGGCCTTGTCCCGGACGAGGGTGTCGGAAGCGGTGTGCTCAAGGGGGCTCAGCTGGTAGGAGACTTTCCGGTCCAACCGCTTGGAGTACAGGTGTCGCCCTATGGGGCCCCCTACTTGGCCATTGTGTGGCCTGGCCACCTCGGGGTCATCCTCCTGTGGGCAGAGCCAGGGTCCAGGGCTGTCAGGAAGCACCCCTCTTGCCTGCCCCAGCCTTGGGCCCCAGGCTGCATGAATGTGGGTGTGGGGACGCAGCCTGCTCCTGAGGGGCTGAGCGCATCTAGAAGCGCAGGGTCATTGGTCCTACCAGCTCCACACAGGGACCAGTGCAGATCAGGAACTTAAGCACTGAAGTCAGGCCACAGCCCAGGCCACCTGGAAGGTGGGCAGTGCAGAGCTGGTGCTCACCTCTGGTGGTGGCAGCCGGAGCTCTGCATCTGTCTGGCGGTCCTCATCATCCTCCAGCGGCTCTGGGCTGGTGGGTGGCTGCTGCTGCCACATGATAGCCTCTTGGGCATGCTCCTTGCGGTACAGGCTAGTGCGATGGGTCAGGCTCGCCCGCCTCACCACCTTCCTAGGGAGGAAAGGGGACTTAAGGGGGACTCCACCCATAGTTCTGCTGGCAGCTCTGCCTGTTGGCTGACATTCATGGGGCAAAGCCTGGGTTGGAAGATATGGGGGGCGGGCTGTGGTCAGAGGCTCACCCGCGGCTGCCTGCACTGGAGGTACGGCGGCGCAGCAGGGAGCGCTGGCGGCCCTGGGCTCGCAGGAGCGCGTCGTGTTTGTGCTTCAGCTCCAGCAGCTTGGCCCGCACCTCCTCGTCCCCACACACATCTGAGAAGAGAGGCACAGGCATCAAAGGTGCCCTCCCTGCTTGTCCTCTGCACCAGATGGAGCAGCCCCCGCCCCCAACTCACCAAGGGGTGTCTCGTCCATCAGGGACTTTCCATTCAGGTCAGCCCCATGTGCCACAAGCAGCTCCACCAGGTACACCTGTAGGCCAGCCAGTGGGGGCTGTTGAGGGCTTGAGTTGGGACCAGGAGCCCACCTACCAGCATGCCCTGCCCACTTACCTGGCCCCAGTAGGCTGCAGCATGCAGTGGCTCCCAGCCATCCAGATCCTTGGCGCTCAGGCTGGCTCCGTGCTCTAGCAGCAAGGTAGCTGCCTCACTGAACCCATTGGCGGCGGCGATGTGCAGCTGCAGGCAGGCCACCCAGCCCTGAATCCTGGTCCCATGCATGCCCTTCCAGCAACAAGACCCCAGCCCTGTTGCAGACCTCCAACCCCCAATGTGGCCAAGTCCTTACCAGTGTAGCTCCATGATCCAGGGAGTCATTGAGGTCAGCCCCAGCATGCAGCAGGCTCCGGAGTTCATCCAGCATGCGAAGCTCCGGCACCGCTCGGGCCTCCTCGATGATGTCCTGGGTGATGCCTGTGGAGCAGGCAGGCTCAGAGAGAGCACACCCCAGACCCCCCAGCAGGCAGGCACAGCTCACTCACCACGGTTGGCCATGGCAGTTTCCAGGCAGTCCAGTGTCTGCTCATCCTCACACAGGTCATAGGGCATGTTCCCATCAGTGTTGACTGCCAGAAGATCAGCACCACTGCAGGAAGGTTAGATGGGGCCACTGGCCTCAGGAACCTTCATCATATACCAGGCTACTCACTTAGGGAGTCCCTAGCCCCTTTCAACAGGCCCTCCCTCTGCAGAGGCTCACAGCATAAGACCACCCTCAGGAAGCTCCAGCGGACATGGGAGACTCGGTTTCAAAATAAAGTATAAAAAAATAGGGCTGGGGATGTAGCGCGGAGGTAGAAAGCCCCTGGGTTCAATCCCTGGTACCGCAAAAAAAAAAAAAAAGCTCCAAGGGGAGTCCCAGGGGGCCAAAACTCCTACCCACTCATCTACTGGAGAGGCATGGTGTTCGTGGGAAGGAGAGGGAGGCTCCTAACCCTAGTGAAGCCACCAACCTCCCCGATCTACTTTCTTTCCTTTTATTTTATGGTACAGGGGATTGAACCCAGGGGTGCTTTACCACCAGGCTACATTCCCAGCCCATCTCCCCTTTTTAGAGACAGACTAACCTATTAAATCTTAGGTTTAATTTTTTTTTTTTTGGCAGTACTGGGGATTGAACCCAGGGGAATTCTACCTCCGAGCTACACCACCTCCAGCCCTATTTTTTATTCTTTATTTTGAAACAGGGTCTCACTAAGTTGTGGAGGGCCTCACTAAGTAGCTGAGGCTGGCGGCGAACCCGGATCCTCCAGTCTCAGCCTCCCAAGTACTGGGATTACAAGCATGCGCCACCACGCCCGGCTAGGTTTAATTTCAATAGAAATAAATGATTGTTTAATTTAGGTTAGTTAATTGAAGCTTCATCTCACTAGGTTGTTCGGGGGGGCCTTGAACTTACAATCCTCCTGCCTTACTCTGGCATGTAAGTGGGGTTACAGGCATGCACCACTGCACTCAGTTCTACCTTCCTTCCTGTTAGAGGTATGAGCCTCACCTATGCCCAGGCACCCCTCCCACAGCCACCTGGCCTCTTCACCTCCCTTCCTCCTTTTCAATTCTACCCTTAACACTGACCAAAATGGCATTGTCCATGCAGACCCCGGAGAGGCCCTCAGGTGCAAGCTGGAGGTCAAGCCTACTAGGCAGGCCCGCCAGAGGAGGTGGCGGAAGCCCAGGCCAGGCAATCTTCACAGAGGAGCCATGTAAGCTGCCATCTGTGAGGAAGCCCCTTCCTGACAGAGGCCGAGGGCACTACCGGGAAACGAGGAGCTCCACCAGGTGCAGGTGGCCACAGGTGGCTGCAGCGTGCAGAGGTGTCCAGCCCTCACTGTCCCGGGCGTTGACATCAGCCCCAGCCTCCAGGAGCTGCTGTACCATCTCTCGGAAGCCATCGATGCAGCACTGCAAACACGCAGCCTGAGTGGCCAGTCCCACCGGCCCCAGCCCCACCCGCCGCAACACAGGCTGACCTGGTGCAGTGCTGTGAGGCCGTCCTCATTGGCCAGGTCTGGGCTGACCCCACTCCTGAGGAACTGGTGGACTGTAAAAAGGGGAAGACGAGGCTGGGTGAGGCCTGTGACTGGCCTGGCCTGAGGCCAGGGACAAGGGGAAGGACGAAGAAGACTGATACAGATGGTAGAAGGCACATGAACTCAGGAGCATGGGACACCTGTCGGTCCCAAGCAAGCATCCCACACCCCATTCCAGCCCCTCAGACCCCAGAAAAGGCCCCTGAAAGGCAGCTCGCCAGTCACCCTATGCCTTGCTCCCAGCTCCACAGCCGCAATAGCCAGGAGTTTATGTGTGGGAAGCAGGCGGCTCCCCGAGGGCCCTGCTCAGCCCCAGCACGGGGTCCGTCCACTCCTTCTGCTCTTCCCAGCCCCATAAGCAGTACCTGTCCCTGCCCTTGCTCCCTTTCAGGAGTTCTGACTCAGGTCCTGGCTCTTGCCAAGGTCCCTGGGATCCTCCCTGGCTGTGCTGCAGGAGGATACACCTTCTTCCCTGAGGCCTGGCCTGCAGCACACAGTGGCACCCTCCTCCACTCCCCCTGCAGGCGGCTCCTGTGCAGGCACTACCCATTCCTCCTCACCCTCTGCTGCCCCAAAAGGAGGCAGGAAGGGCCCTCAAGAGAAACCAAGATGTCTCTTCTCCCAGACCCCAGGGCCCCACACAGTGGGGCTATAGGCATGGGACACAGGAGGGTCAGGGGCTTCCTGAAAGTTCAGGCCTGTCTTCAAGCTGTGAAGGTTCTGATGGGGAGGAAGAAATCAAAAGAAGGGGTGGGGCAGTGTGGAGAGGGGGCCCTGTGTGCTCTGGGCCAGGCTGGCCCTGTTCTAAAGATGGAGAAGCAGAACACCGGAGGTACCTGTGGCCTCACCCCCCACACTGGGCTACCTCACAGCAGGGCCTCCTGCATGAGGTCATGCTGAAGGAGAGCTATTTCAGCATGGGTGTCCTAACGGGGGACGCAGCATTGCTGGGTGGAAGACAGGTCAGACCTTGGCTGGAGCCCAAGTCCAGGCCACGCCCAAGCAGGTGGGAGGACACAGTGTACCGCCAGGGACTTGAGCACACTCACCCTCCTCCAGGTCGTTTCTGGCAGCAGCTTCTAGAAGGGCAATGCTGGAAGGGAAGAGGACCTGCTTCCGGGGCCCTCGGCCAGCTGCCTCTTTCCGTGGCCTTTCCCCATGGCCCTTCTTGCCCTGTGCCTCCTTCTCAGCCTGGGCCCACATCTTCACCTGCTGGGCACGTCGTTTCTGGGCATGCTTCAGTCGCTCCTGGGTGCTCATCCTGCCTACTATGGGCATCTCTGCCAGCAGCTCCAGGTGCTCGGCCATGGCGGGAGGGGTCTGCCCACAGGGCTGTGCAAGACACCGCAGTGGGGGCCTCAGGGGCCAGGATAGGCCTGAGGGGAGGGACAGCTAGCTGGACTGACACCCTTGGGGGCATCCCCTTCCCAAAGCTTGGTGCCCTCTACCCCAGCAAGGCTGGGTCAGGAGGCCCCACGCTATGACCAGACCCAGGCAGCCCTGAGGGGCATGGCCCAGTCAGGGAGGGCAGTGTGGGGGTTGCCCACAGCCGCTCCCAGGCAGGTCTGGCACCTCACTGCTCAGCCAGCAGGGCCTCTGCACAGGCAGCGCCTCGCCTCCCTCTTGGGGTCAGGGTGCACAGCCTGTGGGAAGTAGCCGTACGGCCTGGCCAGCCTCAGTCCAGGGTCTGAAGCTAATTGCCCAGATAACGAAGTTCCAGCTTCCTGGCACTTTGCCGAGGGGAAGGGCCAATCAGCAGCGGGCCCCTGAGTCTGCTGTCCTTTTAGGGCTCAGGAGGCTGGGTGGGGCATAGGAGCAATCACGGCCCTGCCAGCCCCCTCCCAATGGTCTTCCAGTCAGCACATCAGGACTAATGAGGTGTGGTCACAGAGGCAGGGCAGAGCTGTGTCAGTCCTGGGGTCCAGCTCCCAGCATCCAGGGGTCAGGATCTCTAAGTGGCCAGGGCACGGAGGGCACAGGGGGCTGTGGATACGTCTTCAGGGGAGCTGCATACACCTGAGGAACAAATAAGGAAGCATATCAAGTCCAGCTCATGGGGCGAGGCAGGCAGGCTCAGAGGAAACCAGGTTCCCTGCTATCTTGGTGTCCTGCTTATGTGGGGCCCACCCTCTGCTTGCAGAGCACACTGCAGGGCAATAATCCCAGAGAGGAGGTTGCTGTGTGTGCATGCGAGTGCGCACACGTGTGTGTGTATAGCTGGTGATTGAACCCAGTGGCATTCTACCTCCAAGCTACACCCCAGCCCTATTTTTTATTCTTTATTTTTATTTTTTTTGTGTGGTACTGGGGATTGAATCCTGGGGCATTCTACCTCCAAGATATACCTCCAGTCCTATTTTATTCTTTATTTTGAAACAGGGTCTTGCTAAATTGTGGAGGGCCTCACTAAGTTGCCGAGACTGGCCGCAAACCTATGATCCTCCAGTCTCACCCTCCCAAGTACTGGGATTACAAGTGTGCGCCACCACGCCCGGCTTATTCTTTATTTTGAAACAGAGTCTCACTAAGTTGGGGAGGGCCTCACTAAATTGGCTGAGGCTGGCCACAAACCTGCGACACTCCTGTCTCAGCCTCCCAAGCGTACGCCACCACGCCCAGCCCCAGACCTATTTTTTTTTTTTTTTGCGGTACCGGGGGGTTGAACGCAGGGGCATTCTACCTCCGCGCTACGCCCCTGGCCCTATTTTTTATACTTTATTTTGAAACTGGGTCTCACGAAGTTGCGGAGGGCCTCACTAGGTAGAGAGAGAGAGACAGGGAGAGACAGAGACAGAGACAGAGAGCTAAGGCTGGCCGCGAACCCGGATCCTCCGGTCTCCGCCTCCCAAAGTACTGGGGTTACAAGTGTGCGCCACCACGCCCGGCTCCCACACCTATTTTTTAATTTTAATTTTTTTGTGTGGCATTGGGGATTGAACCCAGGGTCATTCTACCTCTGAGCTACACCCCAGCTCTATTTTTTAATTTTTATTTTTTGAAACAGGGTCTCACTAGGTTGATGAGAGTCTCACTAATTGCTGAGGCTGTCCTTGAATCTGCAATCCTCCTGTCTCTTAGGCTGGCTTTAAACCTGCAATCCTCTTGCCTCAGCCTCTCAAGTACTGGGATTACATGCCAGGCTCTCTGCTCTCATTTTCTCCACGTACCTAGGGAAGAACAGGACAAGGGATGTCTCAGATTACCTGTTCCAGAAAGGGCTATGTGCATTGCATAGCTGAGAGGATAGAGCCAGGAGGACTGCCTGTTCCCAGTCAGTCACTCCCCTGGGCTGCCTCTGGCCAGGAGCTGCCCCAGGTTGAGTGAATCTCTTCCCTAAACTTTCCCGGGACAGCCCAAGGGATTGGCAGGCCCTGCCTCCTGGGCCTTCCTGTTCTGACCAGCTCCCCAGGCCCTCACCACCTAGCACTGGAATCAACAGGCAAACAGCTTGAGCTGGGCACAGCCCTGCAGGAGTGCCCGCCACAGCCCCAGTCCTGCCAACACCCAGATGTAGTCACTGGGCTGCTTGTAGCCTGTTCCTCAGAAGGCACAGCCACCCTCTGCCCAGAGAAGGCCCACCCAGAGTCCTGCTCTCCTCAGGGACACTAAGAAACCAGCCCATCTTTCCTCTCCAGACTGGCATGCAAAGGGCTCAGTGAACATCCCCTTCTGCCAGGAAGGAGATGACCAGGAAAGGTCACATTAAGCTGACCAGGTCCCTCTTGAGGTCTGGAGCCACACATCACAGATCTAACCTTCTGGACCTAGCCCGGAGAGCCTGCCATGAGGCTCACTGCAAACAGCACCAGCAGGGCCTTCAGCTCCCACTTGGCATGCTGTGCCAGTGCGAGAACTTTCCCGGCAGCACTCTGCTCTTGAGTCTGGCCACCTCTGCAGACTGCTGGGGTCAGGGCAGGTGTGAGCTGGCTTGACACCCTGCCCAGGCTCCCAAGTCCAGCTTTCATCCTGTAGGACCCAGCATCCCCACCAAAGACAGGCCACACTGTTCCTACAGGCCCGCTGCCAGCTTCTCCTGTATGAGGACTGGGGATCCAGATCCTGCCATATGGCAGCCTTACTCCCTGCTGCCACCCATAGTGGACACCCTCTTTCCCAACAGGGCTAACAAGGTGGGACGTGCACCTCTCCATCATCAGAATCCTGCCAGAGAAAGCCAGGCATGGTGGCGCATGCTTATAATCCCAGTACTTGGGAGGCTGAGACACGAGGATCCGGGTTCACGGCCAGCCTCAGCTACTTAGTGAGGCCCTCCGCAACTTAGTGAGACCTTGTTTCAAAATAAAAAATAAAATAGGGCTGGGGGTGTAGCTCAGAGGTAGAATGTCCCAAGGTTCAATCCCTAGTACTGCAAAAACAAAAAAAAAAAGGGCTCAGTAGCCGGGCCGTGGTGGCGCACACTTGTAATCCCAGTACTTTGGGAGGCAGAGACCAGAGGATCCGGGTTCACGGCCAACCTCAGCTACTTAGTGAGGCCCTCCGCAACTTTGTGAGACCTGGTTTCAAAATAAAGTATAAAAAATAGGGCCAGGGGTGTA
>PVJS01005081.1:0-65783 GCA_004027185.1 Glis glis
AAAAAAAAAAAAAAAAAAAAAAAAAAAAACACAGACATGTGAATTAGGTCTTTGCAGAATAAAAAGAAATATTAAATTCTAAATTTGCACCTGATATCAAGTGCAAATTCACCTCCCTCCCACCCCATGTCGGTTATACTCAATGTCCAGAAGATTCATATTGAACAGGGATGTGGGGTAATAGAGGTCAATGACAGTTCAGGGAAGATAGAAAAAGAAGTATAATAATGAGTTCGAGAGCAAAGAAGAAAATGAGATACTGAAAAATGGAAAGTATTTTGAAATGTGCAATGTGTGCATGTATGATGTTCATACCCTGACATGTATCAAAATGTATAATTACAGTGCACCAATAAATGAACATAAAAAAAGAAATAAACAGAGATTAGATACATAAACTACCCAGTAAACATTTTTTTTCTCAAAGCCAATGTCAATACACAGAACTTAGAGAGAAAGGGGGTAGAGAAAGAGAGAGAAAGAGAAAGAGACTCATATTTCACACACTATTTGGGAAAATAGGGGAACTATAATATAACTTGTGACAAAATATCAACTACAGAGTTGTGTATAGGGTTTGGAAATTAGCCAACATGGATTCTTTTCCTATATCCACTGAAACTGCGGTGTGTCTCTGGATTGACTTCTAAATGTCTCTGTGCTTCATTCTGTTTTCTTGACTGTGGACTGAGGGGATTGATTCATAGATTAGTTCCATATTCTATTAGTTTATCATTCTGTGACTCTGTAAACACTAGGCAGCAGTAAGCAACAAAGCTAGGTACCTTCACAGAGAATGACTGATTCTCTTTTTTTCAAGAATAGATAGAAGAATCCGGGGAGGAACACTTACCTTACGGGACATTTGGGGAAGAACCATAAACTGGGTTTATTTGGGGGATCTAGGAAAACTGCTTAAGAGGAAATTAAATGAATGTATTGAGCATGAACAAAGGAAGCCAGGATTGGTATTGGACTCCACTCCCTTACTAGCCCATTGGAAGTCATGGGCTTGTCTAGGAATCATGAATTTTCCTCTTGTCACAAGTCCTATGATTGTGTAGCTGGTGTAACCCTTGGAGCTCATCTAATGCCAATCCCTTATTCCATTCATCCAAAGCTCTGGAAAGTAATGACTGGCAGAAGCTCATGGGCAGCCTGGATCTGCTTCCTGATGGCACATTTTCTCTTGTCCTCTGTTTCCTACTACTGCCTAGATGGTTCTCTGTGTCCATTTTCCCACTCCATTCCTTCCCCCACACCTGCACACTTCCAGTCCTCCCTCTAAATGGGAACAAAATTAGTTCTCTGCTAACTTAGAGGGCAAATTGAATGTTTCCCTGACTTACAAATCCAAATTACTTGACTTTCTTCTCTCATCCCCAAAGGACCAGCTAAATATTCAGCACAGTATTTAGCATCAGCAAAAAGGAATATTTTGCAGAATTAAGTTTCTTAGTCCTTTATCATTCGCCATTTTCATTTAGGGAAACATTATTTTTTTAAAGAAAGCAGTGGACAGTTTGTTTTGAATGAGCCAAAATGTTTATCATTGTATTCCCCTTGAGTGTAGATGAACATTAATTATTATGTGAGGATTCAAGTATAATCACAGAAAGCTATAGTCACAGGCAAGACAGTATCATTTGGCTCTTCATTAATTTGTCTTGGTTTGTGCTACGTTTTCTCTTTAGTATGTTTTCATTCCACCTTCTGGGAAACTTCTCACCATCAATAGGATGTATTGCCCTTCATTGGGTCCCTCTCTGGTTTCCTGCTTTTGGGTATTTAAATTCTGTAAGAGCAGAAAAATAAATCAACTATGATTTAGCAGCACAAGCTGCATGTGATGTGCCATTGACCACTAAAGTCATGTTTTTCAAGCTTTCTGCTTCTTAATAAAAGTAAATAAAATAGCAGTAGCTATTGTGTATTAAGTCATTAATCTAAGCACCTATTTAAAAGAAACAGAGTTGGTGATATGGTCAATGCCCACCTTAGAATAATAAGTAATTGGGATTCAATGTCCCTAATGAGAGTCTAAGATGAACAACCATACAATAAGGATGAAAAAGGTAAGGGACATAATAAGTAAGGAGAACGTAATGAAGTGGCATAAATGTAAATAAAAGTATATAATTTGTCTTTACTGGAGGGTTTCTACTTCTTGAATCAGCCTCAGTCAGTATGTTTCTTCATCATCCACAACCTGCTGAGGTCAACAATTTTTCACTCCGTTTCCACAGGTGCAAGGAAAAGTAAGTTGCTTTATTTCTGCAGCTTATTTATCTGTGATTCCATCTGTTTGTAGCTCTGCAGCACTTTAGCTAATACTTTATGTCATCTATAAAGCTAGAAGAAATGATTTGTAATTAAAGACTTAAATATTTTAACAGGCTGCCCCAAAATGCTTCTTAACAAGTGTTATTACAGTAGAATATTCACATAGCAGACTTTTCATTTTTCATTTGTGAAATAAATTAGCATATATTACTTTATGTTATATTATTAAGGAAGACAGTGTATCCATTGAAATTAGATGCAATCTTGGAATGGTTTAAGTATTATTTTTAAATTAACTTTATTGCATACTTTTACCAGAACTTTGACAGAATTCACTTTTTTGCTGATCCTGAGTTATTTTAATAATAAGAATCCTATTTAATTGTAAAGCACAAGTTATTTTAAACTTTTCTCTGGAGGAAAGAAATCTCAGCTGCTAAATTAATATTGCTTTTGCACAAAATTTGCTGAGAAAGACAATAATGTTAGGTTTTCACGTGGCATATGATCAGTCAGAAACTTCCTTCTTTGGACATCACTGCTAAAAATCATCTGGCAATTTAGATTAGGCCCATAAAAATTCATCTTGTCATGCTATAGGGTCTGTTAAGGTAATTAAAGGCATGATGATGTTGCAAGTGATTCATTAAAAATAAGTTTAGGGATTAATGTCAAGGAGTATAATTAATATGTAATGAATAGTTCAAATCAATGTTGTCAGCCCCCTTTTAAGAGAGCATACATTTGGTAGTTTCCTGTTTGTATCTATATGTGATTGGAACTAACAACTTGGAATAAACATTTCAAACTTTAGCAGTTCTCAAGAATTTTAGTGAAAGAATGGAGTAATACATGATTTAAATCTTGTTTTTTGCCACTTGCAAGTCGTGTCATCTTTTGCAAGTTATTTAACATCTCTGAGTTAGTCACCATCTGTAAAAGGAGGCCCAAGACAGCTATCATGCAGGACTTGTTTGAGAATTAGAGTTAATAAATGTAAACCACCTAGAACAATCCTTAGAGGCAGCAGATATCTAATGAACCATTTGTTTTTAATATGATTCCTATTGTTATTTTCCAAGTGCATTTAAATTAGCCTAGTTTACATGCATTATATTTTTATACTGAATTGTGTCATTAAGGGGATAGCATTCAATCAGGATTTCCATTTTTATGTTCTTATTCACTTTGCAAAGCATTTTCACAAATGTTTGTGTGAAGAATATTTTACTCTATCACTTGCTATTTTAATTTTTGATAAAGTTACTTTTATGTCAGAAGACACCAAGAGCTTTTTAATTCACCCAAATTTAATGCAAAGCTGTTACAAATGTACTTTATTATTTTGTCAAATAAATTTAATTGGATGAAAATATTCATCACTTTTTTAATGTATAAAAATTTCGACCTAGGCATTAAAATATGTCCATTCCCTTGGGTAGTCATTCTCTAAGAGTTTTCCCTTTAGGATTTCACCCATAGTTAAGTATCCAGTGTCTCTCATATAATAAGAAATTTAATAATTTTCAATAATAAATTTTAAATTCATTATATGTGTTGTCATTGGTAATAATTATTAGTATGTACAAAGCTGCTCTATATTTTATATCAATATTTCACAGTTTTTTCTTAAATATTTTTGTGTTGATGAGCATAATAGAAAATTTAATTTCATGCTCTTTCTTTCTTCTTAGGTGGTTAGCTTGACTCCCATTATAGTCACCAAACTCTGAACTGATTTTAATCCCATTTTTTATAAACAAAAACATTTAAATAAACCTTATTTCTTCACCCAGCAATTACCAACTTCACTATTGAGTGCATTACAGCTGGTTCCACATTTTCAAAGATGGGAAGTGCCAACTTAACTCATTTCAAAGCAGCTTCTGTCTTCTTCACATGCTGTTATTCTTACCCCTCCATCCTGGATTCCTCGACATTTATTATCCAGATACTCAGAGCAGAAGCAATGGTCTAGTGATCCTCGAAGTGCTGCTCCCAACTACCTACATGATGTTACCAGTGATACTTATAAAAAACTCAGATGTCTTGGTCTCACTCTTGTAACCCGAATGAGAATCTTGAGCTTGCTTATTTGAGAATCATGTATATTTTCTTTCTGCACAACGAACATTGGTAAACCACTGAGATGAGGGTATCGACATTGTAGTCAGGTTTTTTCAAATCCCACAAAGTAGAAACACACTATTCCTCTTACTGATCCTATGAGAAAAAAATAGCAGAAGCCAGGATCATATAAGCTTTAATCACAAACATGTACAATTTTACACTTCCCAGGATAATGGCAAGTAGACAGAGCTTAATTTTTTAACAAAAACATTATATTTTAATTAATATTATTTTTGAAAGTACTACTACACTTTTTGATATGCTAAACAAATTCTTTTAATACACTACTATTAAAAATGTTCAGTATTTTCATTATAATCACTTGTATAGATTTTCCAGGTTTACATTAATATTATTAAAGGTTAATAATTATTGAGCATGTACCACATGCAAGCACTGTTCTTAGCATTTTACATGGATTACCCCCTTTTTGTGTGTGGGTGGGTATCACCTTTTAATTTCCCTGGAAGCCTATCCCATTATAACAGATGAGAAAATATGAGGTTTCATAAGACCCAGCAAGTCATACATATTAAATTGCAGAGTTAAGATTTAAACCAAGTCAATATGATTCCACATTACGGTTTGAATGTTTGTTTTCTCAAAAACACATAGTGAAATTTAGTTGTCACCATGAAGTAATTAGGAGGTGAGGGTTTTAGGAGGGAATTAGGTCAAGAGGGCTGGGATCTCATGAAAGTACCAGAGTGGTTACCATGGGAGTGAGCTTTTCCCTTCTTGCTCCCTTTTTATGTCATTGCTCTTCTGCCATATTGTAATTCAGAGAGAAGGCCCTTGTTAGATGCCTGACTCTCAATCTTGAACTTCCTACTCCCAAAAAAATGAAATAATAAATTTCTATTTATTATCAATTACCTCGTGTGTAATGTCCTGTGGTAGCAGCACAAAATAGACTAAGACACCACATGCCATTTTTTATATTTTTATGCATTGGGTTATTATTTCCTATCCACAGATAAATTGCTGAAAGCAAGAGCTATGACTTCTAAAGCTTCATATACCCTTTTAATAATCAATATTAACACCCCATGCACTATACAACAGTAAAATAAAAAAGAATGTATTTATTAACTTGATTCAGCACAAACCCCTCCCCAAGTCCCACCATGTAGATGTGATCAATCAGATTATAGTTGCAGTCATTGGAGGTTTGGATCTATAGATTTAATCTATGTCATTGATGATTGCCAATCTTATCTTCCAGTATAAAAATCCCACAATAATAATGGCAGGATGATCAATGCAGATATACTCAATGTATAAGCTAACAATCCTAGTTAAATAAAATGTCAAGATAAATGCTCATAATAAAGAAACCCAAGTCAATGGATTCAACATGATTTAATTAGTCATGTGGTTCAGACTTGAAATCCCACATGCTCTTTCTCATTAAATGTCTATGATAATAATATTACATCTAGACGACCATTGCTTCAATAGATAATTGATTAAAGTGACTAAGTGATTGAAAATGTATAATTAAGAATAAAAAGCAAACACAGTTGAGTTATATTCACTTCATTTGAAACTGATTTATATTTATTGAAATTTGCCTAAAAGCAAATCTTTACATCGATTCCCAGTTAGAAAGGTACTCCAGAAGTTGAAGATATATTGTCTACCTTCCAAACAATCCAAGTCACTGTCCATGACATTTATCAGAGTCAGTGTTAAAGTTGGTAATATTTGTTCAACAAAAAAGTCACTAGAAAATAGTAATGCTACCTGAAAGTTCTGCTAGTCTTGAGATTTCTTTTGTAGGGACTTTCTTCTTTCTCCACCTCAGATAGTGTCTAAACTCCCAAGTTGTTATAGAACAATTAATTCACCTTGCTCAAGTCAATTATATGTTCAGTAATATGAATTAAATTATGCTGCTGACAGACATTAATTCTTTAAAAATACTATAAGGATATAGCCAAAGGAATATACATTTTTATTAGTATCAGATATATTTGATTTCATGGTAATCATCTGAGTTATAAATGTCAGATATCTGACATGGTATTATACAATGTTTATGTTCATGATCCCTATCACTAGCCCCCTGTAACCACAGCTTTCCTTGTAATTGTTCACCCCTTTCTCACTATGACTCAACCTTTTGAAATGCTTTGGCCAATAAGATGTTAGCAGATGACACAAATGGAGTCTTGAAAAATCTCTTGCATATTTATACTTCTTTTCTTTTCTGCTGTCACTATTAGAATAGGCCCAAATGAGTCTTAGCTAGCCTGCTGATCCATTAAAGAACATATGGAACATGGGCAAATGCTGTTAGCCAAAGCTTCAGACATGTGTGAGAACACAGCCAAGATCAGCAAAACTGCCTAGCCTACTGTCAGCCGATTATAGACAATAGCTCAAATGAGCTGGTCCCCTAAGACTATGAGAATAATGAAGAGTGGTTTGTTCAAGCTGCTCTGTTGTAGAGAATTAGCGATACTAGCTAAATGCTGAACATGGAAGGATATTTTATGAAAGATCATTTTAATTAAATAATATTTCCCTGTGTATATAAATATTCAAGAGGATATCAAGGTACATTTACTTTAATATAAAAGTTGAAACTTCCTGTGTGCCTAAAGTTTTCTGAGGTGTTGTAGGTATTATGAAACAATCCAATCAGACTAACTACATTGCAGAAGAGATGTGGCTCTTCTGTAGCAGTCAAAGGTATCTACGGTTTGAACTGATGAAACAAGTCAGCAAAGAAAAATTTTGTTATCAAATATGTTCTTATGAAGCAATAACAGCATCAGAGTAGATTTTCACACTCCAGTTAACAATACAAAAATAATGTATGCTCATACTCTGCAGATGCATGATTTTGCATAATTATTTCAACCTTAGTACCAGAAATTATAAAAATTTGACCTGACCATTCTCTCTTTTTTTTTTTTTGCGGTACCGGGGATTGAACCCAGGGGGGGTTTACCTCTGCGCTACACCCCCAGCCCTATTTTTTATACTTTATTTTGAAACCGGGTCTCACGAGGTTGCGGAGGGCCTCACTAAGTAGAGAGAGAAAGAGAGAGAGACAGGGAGAGACTATTCTCTTTTAAAACCTCTTTAACCTCTGCTCTTTACTAAAAACAGTTATTGACATTTTCCCTTTCTGGTTTTAACACAAGTTGAAAATAGATATTTAATTATCATCCCACAGATTCTATGTCCTGTGGCTAAATGCAAATATGGCATGAGAGTCCTTATAAAGGATTTTAGTTGTACCTGGCAAAATCATATTGTCTATATCATGATTATAAATTATGGAAGAGGTCAAAGTGCGGAAGCCTGGTTCCGAATCTTGACGTAGTCAATGATAGGCTGCGTGACCTTGAAGAATTAACTGAATTTCTGTTCGACTCTGTTTATTCATCAGTGACATGAGAGCGCAAAACCCCAGTCATCTCAGGAAGTCAAGATTTACATGTTTTGTTTTTTCTCATATACGGAAGCTAGAAAGAAAAAAGGGGAGAAAGGAGACCTCATGAAAATTAGGAGGGAGACCAATTAGAATAGTGGAAGGGATTGGGGAGAAGAAGAGGGAAGGGAAAAAGGAAGATATGAGGAAGGAAAAAGACCAAATAATGTTATGTGCATATATCAGTGTATCACCATGAATCTCACTAGCATGTACAACTACAATGCACCAATTAAAAAAAATTAAAAAAACAGCAATCTTTCATCTTAGTGGCTTTAAAGAGTAAAATGTAGTTTAAGAATATGGGGCTTAGAGACGGACAGATACTGTTCAATTCTGGATTGACATTTTACAATGTGTTTTGATCTATGTAATCATTGAGCTTCTCCTTTTTCATTTGTAAATGAAGACATGCATATTTTAAAGAGCTATTGAGTAGATTATTGAATAGATTAACGGATTAAGACTCTCTTGTCTTTAATATTTTACACCTTGGGTCTTCAAGTATGTCTTCAAGCAGGTCCTCAATGAATAGCATCTTTTTTATCTACCAGGTTCTGAACATTTTAAGAGAAAAAGGTTAAAAAGTAGATAAGGAAGTTGAAATATATTTATTGTCTATGGGGAAAGGGTTGCCTTGAGAAAGAGCCAAATGGGTCTCTTAAATAAATTAAGCAAACTTTATCCACCAATCAGGCAGAGTGAGAGTAGAGCAGGAGTTGACAAATGAAAGCCTAGGTGACATTTGGCACAGTACACAGCAGAGGGAAATTCATGCTTCCTGGGAGTAAATTTGTTCCCAAGAGAAATACAGGGCAGGGCTGAATGAAACATGCACATTTCACAAATTACCAATCAGATAAATCACTTTTCCTCTCCTTGTTGGGGATGAGGGAAACAGCCGGAACCAATAACTATACTGATTGAATTCTTTCTGCAGGTAGCAAGCTCTGGACTGTGTAAGAAGTGTGGCCAGCCATTAATAAGCACCCAAATCTAGTAGTTGTTATGATTATATTTTAAATGTTACAGTAGCTTTTTAGACCACTTGGAATTTTATATTCCTGTTATCTATAGTTAATTTCAGTAACATTAAGATAAAATCAGTTGAAATTTGCAAAGTAATTACTATCTTGCTGAATTTTGTCTTTCTAGACATATCTCTCTCCAGAACACTTGGTAAAATCTTGCCCAATGTACTAAGTTTGCCTAATGTTACTCTCACATTTCCTGTTTTAATTAGAAAAGCATTCATGATGAGACTATTGTGATAGGCACTGAATGTCAATAAATCCCAAAATATCTATGTTGAAAATAGAATGAAAGGCAAAGAGGGGACAGTAATAAAATGTGGCCAAGATCAATAGATCTAGACTAATTAAGTTTACTAGAATTTAGTGTTGGTTATTCTTATATTTGAGACCAAGTCTTCCTTCCACAGATTTCCATTCTCTGAAACTTACAAAAATTCACAAAAACAAAACAAAGCTTCAGGATTAGCAGAAGAGTAAGAATAAAATTAATTTGCTCAAGAAGCATCCGGAATTTTCTGTGTATTTCCTAAACAGACAGTTTTACCTAAACGTTTCTATGTATGGCTACATGATTGTAGAAAAAAAAATCTTATATTGGACACCTATCTTAAAACCTTATAAACTTACTTAATTTCTTCTGTGAAGTTAAGTAACATTGCCCCTTCCTACCACAACAGGTAATGGGGCTACAATAAGATAACAAGGAAAGAAGGGTTTTAAATAATGCCTAACACATACTTGAAGGTTGATGGATTTTCAATCTTTTTCTGAACATGTCTCAAGTTTCCAGTATCCTTCACTGGCTTCTCCATTTTGTCACTACTTGAGCTGTATGATGTAAAGATAAACTTATAAACTCATACAAAGTATGGTAGGAAGCCGGGCGTGGTGGCGCACGCTTGTAATCCCAGTACTTTGGGAGGCGGAGACCAGAGGATCCGGGTTCGCGGCCAGCCTCAGCTCTCGCTCTCTCTCTCCCTGTCTCTCTCTCCCTCTCTACTTAGTGAGGCCCTCTGCAACTTCGTGAGACCCGGTTTCAAACGAAAGTATAAAAAATAGGGCCGGGGGCGTAGCGTGGAGGTAGAACGCCCCTGCGTTCAATCCCCGGTACCGCAAAAAAAAAAAAAAAAAAGTATGGTAGGAAAACTGTCTCATAAGAGTACTTATGAGAAATTCACATATTAGGAAGGAGAAAAATATAAGACAATATTTTTACTTTATCTATTGAGTGCAATATGGGGGCTAATGGAATAGAGGAGACATCCTGACATCCTGATTCAGTCCCTGAAACTTTGGCAACCCAAAATACAGTGATACTATAGAAATCTGGGTATATAGTGAGTTTACCATTCTTAAAAGTCCAGACAAACTTTCTTCTAGTGTGCCCCTAGCAAGAAGAGGGAAAATGTTGTCCCCCTGTTGTTGGACACAATTAACCTGTCCTCAAATCCTACAGTGGTTTTCCATTGTAGGAATGTACAATGTAGAAGAAAGTGATTCCACACATACGTGATATTGTACAGTATTTGTCTTTCTGTATCTGGTTTATTTCTCTTTGAATAATGTCCTAAAGTCCATCCACATTAGCAGGTTTTCCTTCTTTTTTTTTTTTTTTTGGTGATACTGGGAATTGAACCCAGGGGCATTCTACTTCTCAGCTACACCCCCGGCCCTATTTTAAATATTTTGTTTGCTTGTTTTGAAACAGGGTCTCTCTCTCTCTCTCTCTCTCTCTCTCTCTCTCTCTCTCTGTATGTAGCTGAGAGTCTTGCTAAGTTGCTGAGGCTGGTCTCAAACCTGCAATCCTCTTGTCTCAGTCTCCTAAATACTAGGATTACAAGCATGCACCACCATGCCCAGCCTTTCTTTCTTTTTAGTTTGCATCATATTCCTCTGTGTGTGTGTGTGTGTGTGTGTGTGTGTGTGTGTGTGTGACATTTGCTTTATTCTTTCATCCTTAAGTGAACATTTAGGTTGTTTCTCTTATGTTAAGTGCTCTCAGAATAAAATTAAAAATAAATAAAAACACACAACAACAAAAACAGGTAGAAGGAAATTTGGGGAGGTGATAAAGAAAGTTTGTGGCATTTGGACTGATGATGGTGTAATGACATCACTGTTGTATAAACTTGTCTCCAAGCATATCAAATTGTATACATTAAATACCTATGGCTTTTAAAAATATCAGTCACACCTCAATAAAATATTAAAAATCATTAAAGTAAGAGAGAACAAGAGAGGGAGAAAGAGAGAGAGAATTCAATTGTAACAATAAGACAATTTTCTTAGCAAGCACAGGCTTCAGGTCCCAGGGAGCATCAATAGCCCCAGGCATAAGGGACCCAGGGGTGGGGTGTGGAATAAAGGTCTTTTCTTCCCCACTCTACATTAAAGGTACAAAGATGCCTTTGGATAAAAGGACATGCTATAATTTTGTTTTAATGTCTTCAGTAGAATGGTGCCATTTAGTTCAGCTTTTAATGTGGCCTTAAATTGCTATTTTATTACCCTTGTTGACATTCTGGAAGCATGAAATTAGCAAATCACATTAAAGAAGCAAACAAAAAAGGCAAAAAAAAAAAAAAACAAACAGCCTAGTTAAACAATGCCCGCATTAGCTGTATATTTGAATAATGTTCTTACCTTAAAACACTGAGCATGTATTTATCTGAAGGTTTCTTTTTTCCATAACCCATGAATTAGTTTTATGAATAATTGCTTATTCCATTCCATTGCAAAGGCATGCACTCACGGTGACCTTGAACAATGCTTTGCAGTTGTATTGGCTTGGAGAAAGATGATAGTTTTGTGATAGTTCTGCTTCCTTATGAGAAACAAGATTCCTCTTGACTCCACTCAACGAAGGCATTCTGTTTCTAAAAAAGTGCTTGTCAATACCTTTGCTGCTTCATCCAGTGCAGCGCTTCCTCCTGTTCTATCAAGAGCAATACCTTTAGTACAAAAGCAATTTCACAGTTACAAAGTGAAACTATTTCAATCATGGTATCTGTATTCCAGGTGATAATTCAAAGTGTAGAAAATCATGTATTTTCAAAATCAAGCTAAAAGTAATGTAAAATGAGTTCGTATGTTTACCTTCCTTAGTCTTATTAAATAAAGAAGACAATCTCAAATACTCATTTTGGTGGAGTGTGATGATGCCTTTTATAGCCTACCTATTAATTTTTGACTCTCTGACATGCATTTCCTCTTTCTAGTCCTGCCCTAATTTCAAAATGAGAAATTAGCTCTTCCTCATTGGTATCTGACTGGTTGGATTATAATCAGAGGTTCTTTCTCTATAAATAATTCAAATTGGGCTAATCTGATGATTCTGTCATTGGTGTTGAATCTTGAGCAAATGATCAAAATGATGTAAAATGTTTGGAGTTTTATTATAATAGGTGACATCTGTGTTCTCAGAACATAGCAGTCCCTTTGTCAGGCTAGATTCTTTGCCACTTACTAAATGTATGTGTGACATTTGGACGGGTTCCTTAATGATTCTGCCTTGATTTCCTCATTTGTAAATTGGGAAATAGTAGCACCAAAGTCACATTAAAAATAGTGAATTAAGCTAACTGATGTAAAACACAGAAGCTGATAAATATTGGATCCTAGTATGTACATATATATGTATATATATATATGTATATATATATATAATAAATATATATATTTGCAATTGCACCAGTAGGAGTCTACCATTTACTTCTTTACCAGGTTTTGTAGCTCCTTTTTTCCAGCCCTCAGATGGACCTTGGTAACTCATTTCTAAGTTGATTCTCTATCTTCCAGTTAATTCTGAGTTCCCAGTGGTCTTCCAAGAAATTATCTGTGGTTTAACATATTCAGAGTCATTTCTGATGGCCATACCAGGGAAGCTTTGCTGATGTGTGATTATATTGAGATGGTGTGATTTCTGTACAATTCTAGAAGGGAAAATAAAGGTTTTATTAAAAGATACCAAGCTTGAGAAATTGTCAGATAAAGAGATTGAAGTTTAACCACTAGAACTCTAAGTATTAAAAGTTGGAAAACACTCATTTGGTTAAGTTTCCTGCAAAATGACTCAATTAATTATCAACCACAGCCACAAATACAGAGTGATCCTTTCTTCCAACAAGTAAATCTGGGTCCATGAGATACAGAATATTATTAGGATCTCTCCTGGCAATAGTAATGCAATTAAGGTCATAATTACAGCATTCTTTCATCTTTTGGGTCTGGTAATTAAAGCAAGAGACAAAAACTTTAATGAGAGCCCAGAGGAGAAGAAAGCAAATTATCTAAAAAATGAAGGGAAAGATTATATTTAAGAAGACTAGAAAAATTGATAATTTTTTTCAGAACAGTAAAGTAAGACTGTAAATGCAGATTTAAAATGCATAGTGAAGATTATTTTATGAATGATTATATATTTCTCTTTTAGATCTATATAAGATAAAAATTTTACTTTTGAAATATAAGCCAGATATTTGGAAGACATTATAGATTAAGTGGTATGGCAAATAGAAACACAGACTCGAGGAGAGTTTGGGAATAGGTTGAGTGTATTGTCCATTCTGTCTTCCTGGAGCCTCAATGGGAAGTATGACAGCCCACAAGGGAAGTCAACCCAAGTCATGTAGTCAAGCTTTGACCTGGTGTGCACTTTACCAAAACAACTGCTTAAGATTTCTTCCAGGCTGTGATTTTGTGATGCTCCATGCTGATAAATAAGATGCTGAAAATACTACCTACGATGAATGGGTGACCTGATGTGAAAGAATCATATCGATAAAGCTCTTTGAGGGTTCCTTTCATCTCAGCTCCAGGCACTCACAGTGCTACTTGTGCTTTTATCTCCTGGAAATTAACAAAGTCAAGATGTTCTGATACTGGCAGCTAAATATTTGAATTGTCAAGTTGCAGATGACAAAATTCTTTTTTTTTTCCTGGATGTCTTCTGTAGCAATTGACATTTCTAACCCAAAATCTTAAGTTGCTGTCCAAAGCTTATATAAGAACCTGAGATATTTTAGATAAAGCCAGTTCGGATGCAGAAAGCAACCTAAGAAACACAAAGTAAGAAGAGAAGTCTAGTGGAATATGTCTAATTCTAAAGTATAGATAATGACCTTAGGGGAAAATAATAGGATAGCATAAAATCCAATTGTAGTGTATTTGGGTTAAGTCACAAAGTATTTTTAAAGTACCTTTCCAATTCTTTTGTGTGTATATATGTGTGTGGGGGGAAGTACTGGGGATTGGACCCAGGGGCTTTCTAACTCTGAGTTACACACCCAGCCCTATTTTTTTTTTAATTTTGAAACAGGATCTCACTAAGTTTCCAAGGATCTTGCAAAGTTGCTGAGCCTGCCTCAAACCTGTGATCCTCCTGTCTCAGTCTCCTAAGTAGCTTTTAAAATTCTTAAATGCTAATATTCTGAGAAAATAAACATATACCAAATTCTATTATGTAAAGTCATCCGTGCTACCTTTTCAAGAAGGGCCAAAGAAGGTTAAACTATGTTATGAATATAAATTTCAGGATAGCCTCTCCATCTCAGAAGAATGGGAATTATTACTTATCAAGAAAGTTGGTTCTACAAACATATTTAGACCACACTATGAACCCGGTCCTATATACCACATTGCCTTTTGCTCACAAGATATGGTTATTTGAAAAAATTAAAATTTGATTGAAAATTTTGAAAAGCATTATAAAGGAAAGAATGTTGTTCTACTTAGAGAGTAATTGGGAAGGATGATGGAGGGTAGAACAAATATCTATGATGAAGCATTTACTTTTTATTCTTGAGTATTTCTTAAATCAGAGATACCCTGGCTTTTCAATTAATTAAGGAATGCAATTTAATGGAAATAGCAGAAGCATTAAATTAGACATATTTAAATAAGAATATATACATTTTATCAAGTTATTTTATCCCCTTTATCTTGAGTTCTTTTTCAGTGAAATGGAATCAATACTACCTTGAAGGGTTGTTTGAAAAAGTACAGTAATGTCAAGTGCTTGCAACACTGTAGTAACACAGTATATTATAGAATTATATGTGCTATTATTTTATCACTGTCAATGACAGCAATAAAAATTACATTTGGTGAGTCTCAGAGTCTGTCTCCTTAAGAAATTAAAATAAAAATATGTAAGTTAATATATAAATTTCTACTGGAAAATGATATTTCTTACCAAATGACTTTAGGGGATACATGAATATGGAAGCTGTCATTGATGTAGTCTGTTCATTGTCAAATGTGGAAAAAATCAGGAAGACTGGCAGTTTCATTGGGAAGTGAGAAGACAAAGTAAGTAACTTTGATTTCAATGCATTATTAGGTTCTGTGTTAATTGTCTATGAAAGTGTGGACATGAAAGATAATGTGGTTTTCATTACATAAGTCCCCATGTGATTTTGTGAGCAATTTCATTGAAATAAAACATTTCAATCAAGTCTTATGCATTGATCTGTTCACAATAGAATCCAAGGCAGCTATTCTCTTCTTGAAAATTTCTATCAGTGAAGAAAAAAGTTTCTGGCAATGTCTTTGACTGAGCATCATTCAAAGATGAAAATTAGTTTTTTGAAAATAGTGCTTCGGTATTTTTAAAGGGGAATCTGTAAGTTGCTTCAGTCGATTTTATACCATTAAACCTTAGAAAATAACTAGAAGGATTCAAATCAGGGGTTCCAAGAGTTTGCAGTATGGTCCCCCTTCCTACATGGGACGGAAACTCAGCCACCTGATTGCAAGTGGTTGGGCAACTCGACCTGACAATGAAGGCAGAGATGTGTTGGATCCAATTTTGTTAGAAGGAAGGAAGGAAGGAAGGAAGGAAGGAAGGAAGGAAGGAAGGAAGGAAGGATAAATACATACATACATAAGTCTGGGCACAATTACTTAGCAACTGAATTTCTGAGTCCCTAGAATTTCCATTTATCATAATAAATCTGAAGGGTTTTTTAAAAAAATGTGATGCATTATAACCTGCTTCTAAATTACCCATAAAGTTTCTTAAAATATCCTGATATTGGCCTGGGGATCTACTGCAGTGGTATAGTGTTTGCTTAGCATTCACCCAAGAAATACAGAATTAACCCTCTGTGGTGGGTATCAGAGATCTGCTTTTCTAACAAGTCCCCCAGTTATTTGTATGCATGCCAATGTGGGGCGTACTCTGGTAGATAATTTGGGCCTAGGTTGCTAAATGAATCCCATGAAGGAGAACATGTCCCAGAGATCATGGAGAGAATGTTGAATGGGGAGTTGAAGAAGGTTTTAGAAGGAAGAGACTGAGTGGATTTTCCTGAACTCAAAATCAAGCATCGTCCTTAGGAATGTATGTTATATTATTATTATCATATACTGAGTGGTTAAGTATCCAGGTTTGATAATGACACCAGTTAACTATGAAAGGCTACTTACCTGAGATATCTTGCCTTGTCTTGTATAGTACAATCCTTCCAAGAAGGACCCAAATGGAGAAATTTATCTCAGTGCTTTTCTTTTCTGTTAATGGATTTGTAGTTCTTAAAAATGTATAAATTAGAAATATATACACCTGTAGTTAAATTCTGTTTCTGTAGTATTTGTTAAACCAAATAATTTTATTACAAAAATAAAAGAAAAACTGCATGCAATATTTGTTTAAAATATCAATGAAGATTACATTCAAGATACTGCAATAGAGGAGAGAGGTTGAGCTCAGCTCTACTGAAACAAAACAGAAGGATTTTTAAACAGTGGTGTGTATTTGCCTTCAGTTTGTTTGATATTGTAATACCCGAATACCACATATTGAGTAATTTGAGGGAAAAAAGATCTAGTTAACTCATAGTTCTAGAAGACCAAGGTCAAGTGGCCACATCTAGTGAAAGTCTTCTTGCTTATGGGTTCTCCTTGCAGAATCCATGGTGCTAAACAGCACAGATAGACAAAGTGAACTTGCAATCTTAGGTATACCTCTCTCTTCTTATAAAGCCATAATGCAATCATGGGGACCCCATCCTCATGAACTCATCTCATCCTAATTGGCTCTGGAAGTCTCTATCTAATCCTGTTAAAATGACAAGTAAATTTCAACATGAGTTTCAAAGGAACAGACATTCAAAACATGGCACTGCTAATGGTACAATATAAGATGACTTTCAGAGAAGGTTGGTTAAAGAGTTTACTAGGTGTTGCTTAAGAAAGTTAGACTCCCACAATCCTACAGAGAATATGAGAGAGGGGCCCTATCTTTCTAGATAATCACTGCATTTCAAAGAGATACCTTCCATCCCTTTTTTTACTTGAGAAAGATATTTCTGGATTTTAGGAGATTTACATCTCACAGGAGAAAAGAAATAATGTGCAAAATTTCTAATGCCCTTAAAAGGTACATCAGAAAGAAGTCTGTGTAAAATTTTGTAAAGCCAAAGAGAGAGGTAAGACCATCTTGGCTACCAGGCAGACATGAAGAAATGACACATAGAAGCATTTCCATTTTTCGAATTTTCCGGGATGATCTTGGTTTCAAAGAGGATCCTCCATTTTTCCCATTGTGAGTGCTTATGCTTGCCAGAACATGAGTCCCAAGTCTGTGATCAACCTGCTTGACATGGATATGTGTTACTTATAATTACTTTGCCTATCTGTTTGGATTGAAAATTATGAAATATAAAGATCAAAATGGAACTAGTAATTATTACGTTTATATGAAATACACATTTAGCATTATATAGAATAGTGATTGAGGCTTTCCATTTTCATATAGAAATTTAGTAGGATATGTGCACAACATACCTTTTCTGTGAGTTTATGGATGATGATATGTTAAAGTAGATCTCACTCTTTGATTATTTTCCCTCTTATAGTCTGTAACATGTCTTGGGAGTCACTTTTCCTTTAGAAGAATCTAAGACAGTTTATAGATATAATGTGTACATTAAGAATTAATAAAATTCCCTTATGTATTCTAGATATTAGACCTCTATCAGAGGAGTGGCTGGGAAAGATTTTCTTCCATTCTTTATATTCTTTCTTCAGAGTCTTGATTGTTTCCTTTGCTGCACAGAAGCTTTTTAATTTGATGCCATCCTCTTTATTGGTTCTTGGTTTCACTTCTTGAGCTTTAGGGGGCTCATTGAGGAAGTCTCTACCAGTACCTATATGTTGAAGAGTTGGCTCTATATTTTCTTCTAACAATTGCAAAGTTTACCATCTCATTTTAAGTCACTGATCCATCATGAGTTGACTGTTGTTCAGGGTGAGATAGCAGGTTCTAATTTCCTTCTTCTGCATATGAATATCCAGTTTCCCCAGAACCATTTGTTGAAAAGGCTCTCTTTTCTCCAGCGTGTGTTTTTAGCTCCTTTGTCAAAAATCAACTGGATATAAATGTGAGAATTTGTTTCTGTATCTTAATGTTGTATCCCACTGGGCTATGTTACTGTTTTTTTGTAACTAGAGTTCTGTAGTATAATTTGAAATCAGGCATTGTGAAGCCTTCAGCATGGCTCTTACTGCTCAGAATTGCTTTGGCTATTATGTGTGTTTTGTTCCTCCATATGAATTGTAGAACTTTTTTTCTAGCTCTGTGAAGAATGAAATTGATATTTTAAATATCTAAAGAGCTTAAAAAACTTAACACTAGAAAAACAAACAACCCAGTCAAAAATGGGCAATTGAATTGAATAGATACTTCTCAAAGGAAGAAATACTAGTAGCCAAAACATTATATATATATAAAACTAACTCCAGTTAAAATGGCAATCATCAAGAATACAAACAATAATAAATGCTGACAAGGGTGCGGAGAAATAAGAGCCCCTATACACTGTTGGTGGGATTGTAAATTAGTACAACCACTATGAAGATCAGTATGAAGCTTCCTCAAAAGACTAGGAATGGAACCACTATGTGAGCCAGGTTTACCATTCCTTCAGTATCTTTCCAAAAGAACTGAAGTCAGAATATTGTAGTGATAAATGTATATCCAAGTTTATAGCAGCACAATTCAAAAGAGCCAAATTGTAGAACCAACCTAGATATCTGTCAACAGATGAACAGATAAAGAAAATGTAGTATATTCACACACTGGGATTTTATTCAGCCATAAAGAAGAAAAAAGTTATGTCATTTACAGGAAAATGGATGGGACTGAGACTATTAGGTTAAGATCAGCCATTGTCAGAAAGTCAAGGTTCATATTTTTTCTCTCATATGTAAAAGCTAGAAAGAAATTATACAGCAAAAGGGACTTCTTCAGGTAAAGGAGGAAAAAGACCAGTAGAATAGTGGAAGGGGGTGGGGAGTGAGAGGTGGGTAGGGATAAAAGGAGAATTGATGAAGGAAATAACTCAAACAATGCTGTGTCCGTGTATGAAGGTATCACTATCAGCCTCACTGACATGTATGGGATGGAGTAGGATGGGATCCTGGGGGAAAAACACCAAGTGCTGTGTGCATGTATGTTTGCATCACTTTGAACTTCACTATGATGTATAATTACAATGCACCAATAAAGTATATAAAAAAGGATTAATAAAGTCTACATCAAAGCTTATCTTACTTTGCTAACACTGAAAATATGAGTGTCAACTGGATATTTTCTCTTTTCTCATATTTTCTTACAGTCTGTTTCCTCCCCCATACTTCTCTGTCCTGCCCTGCTCTTTTTCAAGTGTTTGCATGTAACAACATCCCAGCCACTTAGTGTGAAGAGCTGTCCGTCTTACAAGGTGCTCTGTGCCTGTTCCCAGTTTTCACAACATCCTACAGAAATCAATACAAAGCCGCCAGTTTGTTAATAAATCTGCAATTAAAATGCAATGAATTTTGAATGAGAAATGATTTCTTTTAAGTGTGACTGAGGAGTATGCATTAATAGCGAAATGAGAGAAGGGCAGCAAAACTTGCCTTTACGGTGCAGCTCTTCGCGTTGCCTTGCAGTTTCCATGGTCTTGGAATTTACAACTATGAATTATATATATTTATGCTTAGCCCAGGTTCAACTAGGAAAGGAATACATGGTGGAATAAACATAGCATGACTTTGGGAAAAATTTTAAAATTCAAAAGGGAAATTTAGTTATTAAAAATGTCATGGGATAATTTATAAATCTAAGAGCTGGCTTTAATTCCATTCTAGAGAAGTCTTACTTAATCTTGTTTTCCTATAGTAATTTTTTTAGGAACAAAACATCCCAGCCCAGCCTTTAATTAAGGCATCAAATGCTACTGATTCTTTTCACAGTTTAGTGAGTAGTACTTAACATTTTTATCCTTCTATAAAGAAGACAGAAGAAAATTTTCACATCTCTAGAGCAGAACATCATTTTATAGTCCAAGCATAATTACTGTCCTTCTTAGTCCCCCAAAAGCTACAATGCATCCCATTCCAGTGGCTATGAGGGAATTCTAGGTCTTCCACCCCACACCAGTCATTAAGGTAATTCAGTTCCATAAAATTGACACATCTAGTTGCCATGTCCTAAATTTCTGTTCCTCCCTTTATTTTGTGAAGACTACTTTATTACCATAATCTCCTCATTAAGATTTTTCCTCTCCTTTCCAATCAAATTCCAGCTAGCCAAGCCAATCCTCTTCCTAGAATTCATCCTTTCCTTCTTCCTATGTAAAACATTCAGTAGCTTCCCCTCATGCAGTAGATATTGTTTGGTATTAACCTGGTTCTGACTTGGGATCCAAACAATATCTCCTGCCATTATCTTTAAATAAGCCATTAAATAAAGAGCTGTCTACTACTTTTCCCCAGTACCAGCATCCTCCAGAGAATCATCAGTTTGTGAGTCATAGCCTTCATCTCAATTCAGCATCCACGCAATACCCCCTGACACCTTCCCACTGCCTCCAACATCCCCTGGCAGGCCCAGTTGGAAGCTATCTTACCATTTTTGAGCGCCTATAGAATTTTAACTGTCAATTTATTGATAACACTGACATTTTGCATTGTTGTTAGTAACCTTTAACTTATCTTCATAAATTATAAACTCTTCAAGGGAAGAACCATGTAAGATTTGTTTTTATTTTTGCATTTATCAAAGAACTGGGCCCAGCTTCTGGAATATAGATTTTCATTAAATTTGACAAAATCTGTGATAGAGTATTGATAAACATCAAAGTAAAAATAGATGGTGATTTAATTATTATACACTAAGCTTCTTAGAATTGTTCATTCTACTTATTGTTAGTTTTGACATAATTCTTTATTTTTTGAATATTCCCTTTAAGTTTATGTTAGCATTAATTCAAATTAAGTTACCTGAATGTATTAATGATTACTTTTATTCCCATCATTTTTGATTCCCAAACTCTTATTTTTCCAATAAATTTTCGGACATAGATTAACTTTCTAACACAAGCCACTTGAAGAGTAGCACATTTCAAGAATGGTAATATATAATTCTAAAACAGTGATATTCAATATTGATCTTGTCCCAATTATATCTATTTCAGGGGATGATAAAAAGATTTTATCATCTCCAGAGAAGAGATCTGCTCATATAACTCAGAGCCTTGACTTCTGTCATTCTAAATGATTTCTAATGTACAAATAATGAAGTTACATTTGAGGTAAACATGTATACTATGCGAAGATATTTGGGCTCCCAGACATTCAAAAGAAAATTTCAGGTTCTTGTTGCTGTGATATAATGCAGGAATATGAAACAGATGATTTATACTGTCCATTGTGCAACCATGTTGGATCATTTCTAAAATATAATAAACCGCAGTTAAGTACAAACCTGCAGTTGCTGACCTCTTTATTATCTGATTCATTGTGCTACACACACTTTGGAGGGAAAATGAGCTCATCAATCAGATGATAATGTTTACCAGCGCAGACTTCCTTCTGAGCTGATGACTTCCAGCAGCAAAAATACATGAATAGCTTGGCCAGCGTCACTTGGATAAAGACTTTTGCCTTTTTCTATAGGATTCACAGCCAATAGTCTTTTATTTCTAAGCACCTAACCTTCTGCTAGTCTAATCAGACCAATCACAAATGCAAAGTGATTTCAAACATTCAAGGTCTCTGGAGTTATTTGAAGTCAAAAGCCCTTGTTGAAGAATTCGCCCTGATCTATGTGTGCAGCATGCTGTGCTGGGCTGTGTGATAACTTCCTGTACTAGAGTGTTCCCTTTGAATTAAAGTAGGTGCATGCCTTTGATTTGGAGTATCACCATTTTGCTATATCTGAAAAGGAAAGTGTTTCTTATGGAAATAAAAGCCCTGGAATTGGATCCAAGTATGAGCTGCCATCAACTCAGAAAAGATCCACATTAGGAAGTAGCTATCTGGTAAGAACTTGGTTCTAGCCTTCTGAGCTCCTTCCCAGCCTCTTCTTGCCTTCCAGTATTTCTCCTCCAAAACAAACAGCTCCTACGTTAGTATTTATTTTTTTGTTATTGTTGTGGTACTGGGGATTGAACCCAGGGACATTCTATCTCCAAGCTACACCCCCAGCCCTATTTTTTATTCTTTATTTTGAAACAGGGTCTCGCTAAGTTGCAGAGGCACTCACTAAGTAGTTGAGGCTGGCTGCAAACATGGATTCTCTGGTCTCAGCCTCCCAAGTACTGGGATTACATGCACACAGCACTTGGTGGACACCCTACATCCCTATCTCCACCCTTCCCCATACAGAGTACTGAGATTGACATTGGTATTTTCACATATGTACACATAGTCGATGGTAGTAATTCCATTAATGAACCTCACTCTTCCCCATCCCCTTCCCTTAGAACACCTCCCTGGCTCCACTGAGGTTTCTCCACCATTATCTGGAGTCTCCCTAGTATCCCAATTACTCTCTAGCTTCCGCATATTAGAGAAAACATACGACCCTTCACTTTCTGTAACTGGCTAATCTCATTTAACATAATGTTCTCCAGGTCCTTCCATTTTCTTGCAAATGATATAATTTTGTTCTTTATTGCTGAACAGAATTCCATTGTGTGTATATACTGTAATTTTGTAATCCATTCATCTGTTGATGGACACCTAGGTTGGTTTCATAATTTGGCTATTGTGAATTATGCTGCTATGAACATGAGTATGCTTATATTATTATAGTTCTCTGATTTTCCCTTTGGAAAGATATCCAGGAGTGATATCGCTGGATCCATTCCCAGTTTTCTGAGCACTATCCACACTGATCTCCATAGCAGCTGCCCTAATTTGCAATCCCACCAACAGTTTAGAAGAGTTCCTATTTCTCCACATCCTCGCCAACATTTATTGTTGTTTGACTTCTTGATTGCCATTCTTATTGGGGTTAGATGGAATCTCAGTGCAGTTTTGATTTGCATCTCCCTGATTGCTAATGATATTGAACATTTTTTCATGTATTGTTGGCCATTTATATCTCTTCTTTTGTGAAGTGTCTATTCAAATCAATTGCCTATTTCTTGATTGGGTTATTTGTTTCTTTAGTATAATGTCTTTTAAGTTCTTTGTATATTCTAGATATTAGTCCTCTCTCATAGGGATAGCTGGCAAAAACTTCTCCCATTCTGTAGGGTTTCTCTTTAGATTCTTGATGGTTTCCTTTGATGAGAAAAACCTTTTTAGTTTAATGACATCCCACTTCTTCATTCATGTTTTAATTTCCTGAGTTTTGGGGGTCTTGTTGAAGAAGTTTCTACCTGTGCATGTATGTTGGAGTGTTGGACCTCTACCTTCCTCTAGTAACTTCACAGTCTCTGGTCTAACTTCCAGGTCTTTGATCCATCTCGAATTTATTCCTGTGCAGGGTGAGAGGTAAGGATTTAGTTCCATTTTTCTACAACTGGATAACCAGTTTTCCCAACACCCTTTGTTGAAAAGGCTGTCTTTTCTCCAATGTATGTGTCTGGCATATTTGTTGAAAATCAATTGGCTATAAGTGTATGGATTTGTTTCTGTATCTTTTATTTTGTTCCATTGGTTTATGTGTCTGTTTTTGTGTCAGTACCATGCTGTTTCTATTACCCTAGCTCTGTAGCATATTTTGAAGTCAGAAATGTTGATGCCTCCTGCATGGTTCTCATTGCTGAGAATTGCTTCGGCTATCCTGGGTCTTTTGTTTTTGCATATGAAATTTATGACTGATATTTTTATGTCTGTGGAGAAGGACATGGTATTTTGATAGGGACTGCATTGACTCTGTAGATCACTTTTGGTAGAATGGCCATTTTGATAATATTTATTCTGCCTATCCAAGAGCAAGGGAGATCTTCCCATCTTCTAATATCTTCTTCATTTTCTCTCTTTAGTGTTTTATAATTTTCATTGTAGAGGTCTTTTACCTCCTTGGTTAGGCTTATGCCTAAGTATATTATTGGTTTTGAGGATATTGTGAATGGAATTGTTTTCTTTATTTCTTTCTCAGTGGATTCATGGTTGGAATATAGAAAAACTACGGGTTTTTTAGATTGATTTTATATCCTGATACTTTGCTGAATTTATTAATCAGCTCTAGTAGTCTTTTCATTGAGTTTTTGGGTCTTCTACATATAGAATTAAGTAATCTGCAAATAAAGATAATTTTAATTCTCTTTTCCTATTTGAATTCCTTTGATATCCTTGTCTTATTGCTCTGACAAGAGTTTCGAGGACTATATTGAAAAGGAGTGGTGCTATTAAGCATTCTTGTCTTGTTCCTGATTTTAAAGGGAATTCCCACAGGTTTTCCATGTTCATTATGATGTTGACTTTGGGGTTATTTTATATTGCCTTAATGATGTTGCAGTATATTCCCTCTATTCCAATTTTCTGCAGTGTGTTTAACATGAATGGGTGTTGGATTTTGTCAAATGCTTTTTCAGCATCTACTAAGATGATCATGTGATTTTTGTCCTTAGTTCTCTTTATGTGGTGAATAACATGTATTGATTTGTGTATGCTGAACCAGCCTTGCTTTCCTGGAATAAAACCAACTTGGTCTTGATGTAGTTTTGAATGCACATGGCTAGTATTGTGTTTAGAATTTTTGCATCTATGTTCATCAATGATATTGGTCTGTAATTTTCTTTTCTTGAGGTATCTTTATTTGGTTTTGGCATTAAGGTGATACTGGCCTCATAGAAGGAGTTTGGAAGAATTCTATCTCTTTTGATTTCACAGAATAACTTGTGAAGTATTTGGTTTAGTTCTTCTATGAAGGTATTGTAGAATTCAGCCAGAAATCTGTCTGAACCTGGGCGTTTCTTTAATGACAGGCTTTTTATTGCTGTTTGTGTATCTTTTCTTGCCATTGGTTGGTTTAGATTTTCTATATCTTGTTGGTTCAATTTAGGTAGGTTTTATGTGTCTAGAAATCTGTCAATTTATTCCATGTTTTCCAGTTTATTGGAGTATAAATTTTCAAAATAGGTTCTGATGAGCTGCTGATTTCCCCACTATCTGTGGTGATGCCTCCTTTTGTATTTCTGATTTAAATAATTTGGGTTGATTCTCTCTTTCTTTTGGTTAGTTTGGCTAGGGGTTTGTCAATCTTGTTGATCCTTTCAAAGAATCACCTTTATATTTTGTTGATCCTTTGTATTGTTTCGTTGTTGTTCTCTATTTCATTGATTTCTGCTCTCATTTTAATTATCTACTGCCTTCCACTTGCTTTGGGATTAGACGGTTCCTCTTTTTCTAGGTCCTTGAGGTGTATAATTAGGTTTATTTGGTGACTTTCTTTTTTTCTTATGTGGGTAACCAGTGATATAAATCTTCCCCTTAACACTGCCTTCAAAGTGTCCCATAGATTTTGGTACATTGGGTCTCTATTTTCATTTAATTCCAGGAAATTTTTTTATTTCTACCCTTATTTCTTCTCTGATCCAGTCCTCATTCAAGAGTGTAATATTCAGTCTCCATGTATTTGTGTAATTTCTTTTGGTCTTCTTGTTGTTGGTTTCTACTTTCTGTTGTGATCTGAAAAGATGCAGGGAATAATATTACAATTTTTTAATTTGCTGGTGCTGGCTTTGTTGCCCAGGATGTGGTCTATTTTGGAGAAGGTTCCACGAGCAGCTGAGAAGAATGTGTATTCAGCTGTTGCAGGTTGAAATATTCTGTATAGGTCTATTAGGCCCATTAGTTTTATAATATTCTTTAGGTCTAAAGAGCCTTTATTCATCTTTTGTCTGGCAAATTGATCTAGTGGTGCAAGTGGTGTGTTGAAGTCTCCCAATATTATTTTATTTGGGTTTGTTTGAGACCTAATGTCCCAAAGTGTTTCTTTTACAAAAGTGGGTGCACCCACATTTAGGGCACAAATGTTTAATATCATTATATATTCTTGTGGGATGGTTTACTTTATTTTTTTTAACTTTTTATGTTCATTTATTGGTGCATTGTAATTATACATTTTGATATATGTCAGGGTATGAACATCATACATGCACCCATTGCACATTTAGCCCTCCCTTCAATCCCACCCTATTCCCTCCCCCTTCCCTCCCTTTCATGCTCTGGATAGTGATTGAGTCTTATAGGTTTGTGTATGTACATCATGTGCTATAGTGTGTTTCCTTCCACTCCCCTCCCAACTCCCTCAGTTAGGTCACCTTTGTCCATCTAAAGATTTCTTCTTCCCTTCTAAGTCCCTTCTATGTCCCATTCTATCTAGCTCCCACAGATTAGGGGGAACATCCGATTTTTTACTCTTAGTGACTTACTAATATCGCTTAGCATGATGTTCTCCAGTTCTCTCCATTTCCCGAAGTAACCTGCTTTGTCTGTTCTGATGTGTTTTAGCTTAAAGACTGTTTTGTCAGATATTAGCGTTGCTATCCCTGCTTTTTTTCATTCTCCATATGCATGGTATATCTTTTCCCATCCTTTCACCTTTAGCATATGGATATCTTTGGCTTAAAGTGAGTTTCTTGCAAGCAGCATAGTTGTATTATGCTTTTTAGTCCACATTGCCAGTCTATGTCTTTTAATTGGGAAATTAAGACCTTTGATATTCAGTGTTATTATTGTAATATGATTTTTGTTTCCTGTCATTTTGAGTTCGATATTCTGATTGATGTAGTATTATTTCTTCTTTGTTTAGTTGCCCATCTGGTGGAGTTCGTCCCTTCTCTGGTTCTAGAAATTATTTCTTTTTTCTTCTTTGTGTTTTTTTTCCTTAAGTATTTTCTCTAGTGCTGACTTGGTAGTCATGAATTCTTTCAGTTTCTGCTTGTCTTGGAATGTTTTTCTTTCTCCACCAATTTTGAATGATATCTTTGCTGGATATGGCAGTCTTGGTTGGAAGATGCTTTCTTCCAGAGTCTGGAGTATATTATACCAGTCCCTCCTGGCTTTTATGACTTGGGTTGAGAATTCTGTAGTGATTTTCATTGTTTTGCCCCAGAATGTCACCCAATCTTTTGTTCTTGCTCCTTTCAAGATCCATTCCTTGGCCTCTATGTAAGTCATTTTGATTATTATGCGGTGTGGGGAAGTTCTTTGATCTTGTTAATGGTGTTCTGAATGTCAACTGTACATGGATGTCCAAGTCTTTTTCTATATTTGGAAAGTTCTCTGAAATTATTTCTCTGAAGAGGTTTTGATACCCTTGGTTTGTGCTTCTAGATCTCCTTCAATGCCTTTTATCTGTAAGTTAGGACATTTCATATTGTTGACTGTGTTTTCAGCTTTGAATGAACTATCATCCAAGAGTGATACTCTGTTTTCCATGTGGTCTAGCCTATCAGAGTTGGTTTCCACTGTGGTCTTTAATTTATTTATTGACTCCTTCATTTCACGCAAAGCCTCTTTTTGGTTCTTTCTTAGGGCCTCAATTTCCTCCTTCAATTCCTATATACTTTCTTTGAGGCCTTTCATCATATTGAAGATCAACTTTGGAATTCTCCTTCTTGCATTTCCTGCAGATCAGTATTGATGATCACCCTTGTTGTTGAGTTGTGGGAATTTATTGTTTCCTCTCTGTTCTTCATTCTCATATTTTCAGAGTTCTCAGGTTTGTATTTCTATTGTCTTGGCATCTTCTTCCTCTTTGAATGTGGGTCCTGTGTCTATTCATTATCCCTTTATAATAAGGTCTATGCTGGGGGTGTATATTTTCCTCTTCCAATCTGTCTCATATAATCAAACTTTTGAGTTTGTCCCCCAGAGCCTCTTTAAATAGATATAGTTTTTAGTTCAGACAGACTGAATTCTCTGATTGGCTGCAGGTCGCCATGCTCTCTAGGCCCAAACTCCATAGGGTCATAGACTATGATGTCCTGTTCAGAACTTGCAGCCTGCTGGTTGGGATTTAATACCCCACAGAAACCATTGCTTCTCTACTGATTGTGAGCCCATGAAACTGCCGAACACTGACCTCTGACCTCTGTGGCCAATGGGCTTAAGCTCTGCAGGGCGAGAGATTTCTATGTTCTGAGCTTGTGGCCCAGCTTATTGAGCTTTGATGGCCCCTGGGATGCTGCCTCTGATTTTCTTGTTATTATCACTTGAAGCACTGTCAGTCACTGGCATGCACATGTACCAGGCACAAACTCTGATGGCAGAGAGAGTACTGAGTTCCCAGCCTGTAGCTGTGATCAAGTGAAATCCTGCATGGCCCCTGGCCTCATGGATTTCAGGGTCAAAGCTCTGTCAGGAAGAGATTGTACAGTTCTAAACATGGGGCTCAGTTATCTAGCCCTAGGGATACCACTGCTGCTCTGTCATCTGTGAGCACGTGAGCCTCTGTTGGCCTCTGGAGTTGGTGTGTCTAGTGTCCAACCATGCCCAGGCATGAGTTTATTGCTTTCCAAGCCTTCAACTCTGTAGACTGAGCTATTTTCCCCCACAGACACCATGAATGGTTGTCCTGTGGTGATTCCTGGAGACCCTGCAAGGACTTGAAGTACTGCAGCTCTAGTGCCCTCCCACCCAAATGTCCCTAGGGGCTGTCTGCTAATTCACATTTCTGCTGTGTCCAACAGTAGCCCCCACCCCCACCTCCGCAGGGGTGATTTGCAAATTCTCGGTCTATTCCTTGCCAGGCAAGTCCCTGTGGCTGTATAGGACAGTTTCCCACTGGGATGACTTGTTAATTCATGGACTTGATAAGTGCTGCTTTGGGTCCCTGCAGGAATAGATGAGTTCAGCTGCAGCTGCAGGGTCTAGCTGGACCATCTAGGTAGACAGGTCTTTGTCAAGTGTGGAGAGAAGAGTCGATTGCTTTGATCATTGTCTGTAGTCTCTGGCTTCACAAGAATCTACTGCTTCATTGCTGGAGGTCTCTGGAAGCTGCAGTGCCAGTAGCTGCCAGCTGGTGTGGCCTGGCCAAAATGGCACCACCATTGCCACTCTCAGTTCACCAGGTAAGACGCGTGGATTTTTTTACAGTCCTCTGCTCTCACTTTTGGCTCTAATTTTACCACGTTTCAACTGTCATTATTATGTTGAATTTTTTGCTGCTTTTCTTCCATTATCAAGGAGCAGTCTTCAAGGTGGTTGAGTTCTGATTCTCAGAGTGACTGAAACACGCTGTTTCCCTCTATGCCACCATCTTTAATCTCCACTTTTTAACATTTGTAAGCACTACTACATTTCATCCTTTTAACTTTATTATATCATCAGGAATACCAGTTTTTATACCAAATAGGAAATATACTTAGAAATGTTAAATACTTTGCTCAAGATCAAAACTGCTATATAGTTGCAGAGGTGGGAATCAAACTTCACTTTATCCAGTTTTGAATTTGTGACAAATATTTTCTGTGTTCCCTCATAATATAGCCTTATCCAGAGAAACAAAAGCAAACTCAAAATCACCATTTATAATTTGAAGCTTATTTTGATTTGTCAGCTACAAAATAATGTATTTAAAATATATCTTTAATTTACCAAGATGTAGTTAGGACTATTTTGTGTGTATGCTAAGCTGTATGACTGCAATATTAGACAATATAGTAATGGTTTCAGCCTTCACTAAATATAAAATTTACTGGAATGGAAAATGCTAAATGATACATTAAAATAAGCAATGTTTATTGACATAGTTCTTATGTGAGAAGCTGGAGATCACTTAAGCCCATTTTGTGGCCTGTAGAGATTCTTTTCAGGATTATCTAAGATCAGATTTTAAAAGTTGATATGAACAAGGAAACTTAAGGGAAAGAGGGAAGATCATTCTTAGTAAAGAGAACAATTTGTGACATTTAAGGTAAAGAGTTGACATAGATAAAATTCAGAAGGCAGATTGTAGTAACACATGAGAGCCTTAATAAAGAATTGTTTATTTATGTGTCTTTTTAAACTAAAAGAAACAGAAGTTATTAAAATAAGCTTTAAGTGTCAGAATAACAAGATCTGATTTGCATTTCTGAAAGGTCACTCTGGCTTCTGGGTAATAAAGGTATTTGCCTGAAAACAGGGAGATTCTCTGTTCATTTGAATACCTTTTCTGGTGACAGTTTGCAAAGCATAGGCAGTATCCTATGTAAAAATATGGCCAAGTTCCGAACTTGAGTGTGGACCCAATAGCCTGAATATGCTAGTGGGGAGGGCTTCCCTCTGTGGCTCGTGGATATCAGGTGGGCACAATGAGGGAGATGGAGGTAGTCTTCTCCCCTTGCTATGGTGGGAGTGATGCTTTAGAGGAGTTGTCACACAAAGAGGTGACAATGAGCCAGGTGTGGTGGTACACCCCTATAATCCCAGGGCTTGGGGGGCATACACAGGAAGATTGCAGGTTCAAGGCCAACCTCAGAAAATTAGAAAGACTCTGTTTCAAATTAAAATGAAAAGGGCTGGGAGTCTACCTCAGAGGTAGAAAGCCTTTGAGCTCAATTCCCAGTACCAATAAAAAATTTTAAAAAAGAGGTGACTTTATCAGGGTACTTTTACATTATAGAATATGAGTTTCTTTGGTTTCTTTGGGCAGAGTACAAGTGTAAGGGGACAAGGAGAAAAGCCCAATAAACATTGGGTCAAACAAACAATTAAACAGTGTTTTGAGATGTGGAATCTAGAAGAATATTGACAACAAATGGGATTCAGGATTTTGGCTGGCATTATGAGAATTATGAGTAAATCCAGAATGAATGGATTTTTACAAATTTTAGATTGGAGACAATATTCCTGATAATCCCTTCTTAAATTAAATGTGCTTAAGTACACAGCATTTAGCTATGATTTTTTCAGAAGCACTACGAGGCCTTGGCATCCTCTCATGCCCCAGCCCAGGTTGCTGGCCCTTGCTGAGTTAAGCAAGACTGGTAGACATATGGAAGAAAGTATAAAAGTATAAAGAAAAAGGTTGTGAACACAGTCCTTGCCTTCAAGGAGCTTACAATACAATTTGAGAGACAGGAACATTTTTTCCCTAATGATGTACTTTTCACTTTCAAAGAAATTATGACCCATTTTCTCTTACTATTTCAAGTTGCTTATTCACTGGATTTTTCCTTTTACCTTTTAAGTCATGGCCTGCAAGCAAATATTTAACTTTCCAAAGCATGTCTGAAACCTTGTTCTGTCTTAGGGGCAACAGAAGACTAGTTATCTTGATCCCTAAATTGATTCATAATATAACCTCTTTGCTAATGAAAACCAGAATAATGTCTTGAATTAAAGAGAATGGATCACAGTAGCAAAATATCATACCTCAGAGGCCTGCACATCTGTGATATGTGGAATGCAGTTTGTTGCCTTCTAGAATAGTCCTATCCAATAGAAATATAATGTGAGCCAGAAATGCAAGCCACCTAATGTCAGTTTACATTTTCTATCAGCCACATTTTAAAAAGTAAAAAGAAATGTGATTATGATAGTATGCTTTATATAATCCAATATATTTAAAACAATATACTTTCAATGTGTAGTCAATATAAAACAATTGTTATGGAAATGTATATGTTAGGCTTAGTTTCATATCAGGCACTTGAAATCCAATGGGTATTTTGGACTTATAGCATGTCTCAAGTTTAACTATATTACTAGTTTTCAGTGACTACACATGGCTGGGGTCCACCATAGTGGAGAAAATAACCCTGAATACCTTATTTGGAATATCTTATTTAGTTAAAATGCTAAATTCAGGAGGTATTTTGTTGGCTTCTGAATGTTGGGAAAAGGTTATAAATATGCATGTGTTGCTTCATTAATAAAAAAGTTAAATTTATTAGTTTCCTCTTAGATTTAGTCATGGAGAGGAATTCATTAATTTCTATAGTCAATAAGCAATTGCCAAGAATTGAGTTAGGCTGTCCTAAAGGATTTTGTAATCTAGTCAGGGCAATAAAAGACAAATCACGCTAAGTCAGATCATGCTCTTTACTTGTTGCTCAGAAAACATAAGATCCGAAGTGTTTCCAGTGGCCTTGCGCCCTAAAACCCCACTCCCTCCGCTCCCCATTAAGCTTCTGATTTGGCACTCTGGTCCCTCACTTGGACTTGATTATGCCATGTACCCATTCCACATTTCTTAGTATGTATTCTTTCCTCTGTTTGGAATCTCATCTACCTAGATAGCCAAAGCATATCTTGCCACCCTATTAAAATAGCTCCTGACATCAAGCTATATATGTTATCTCTCATAGAACTTGATTCCAATGTGATGGTAAGTGTTTTGTATCAACTTTCAACTTGCCTGTGCCATGGTACCCTGATATTTAGTAAAATGATTCTCTGGGTGTTTACTTGAAGGTGTTTTTTTGGATACGATTAACATTTATATAAGTGGACTTCAAGTAAATAAGATATTCCTCCACAGTATGAGTGGGCCTCTTCTAACAAGTTAAAGTCCTTAATTGAGCTAAGAATGACCTTGCCCAAGCTAGAGGGCATTCCAGGAGGCCTTTGGACTCAGACTCCAACTCTTCTATGTCCAGCCTACTGACCGGGTACACATTTGGAACTTGCACCTACACAATCATTTGAGCCAATTGTTTAAAATAAAATAAATCTCTCTGTGTATATGTGTATATACATGAATACACATTAAATGTATTTGGATATGTACATGGATACAAATGCATATATATATATGTATCCATATATATACACATATATATATCTATCTCTATCTGAATATCTAATCTCTACCTCTCCATATATAAACATGTGTGTGTATATACACATATACATATATATATATGTGTGTGTGTGTGTGTGTGTGTGTGTGTGTGTGTGTATGGAGAGATAGAGATAGATATGTTGATATATCTGTCCATATATACACATTTATATGTATATATACAAAGATAGATATACTCTATTTATTTATTTTGCTGTATGCTTCCCCAAGTAGAATGTGAACTCTATGTGGCTGGGATATTGTCTGTTTTGTTCACTACTAAGTTCCTGGCATGAAGTTGCTGAATCTCGGTAAAAATTTGTTGAATTATTTATTGTGTGAATGAATGAATCCTGCTCATGTTGACTGTGTTAGTGGAATAATTCTGAGCAGCAGCAACGGACAGGATCAGCTTCATTGTAATAATAGATGCTACAAAACTGAGTATTTTCCTTTTTCTAAGACTCATTTTAAAAAGGACATATTTCTTTAATTGTACTAACATTACCTAATAACTTAATCTCCTAAATCAATACAAAGGTAATATGCACCATGTTCCATAGGGAAAATTCCAGAAATCTATTTCATCCTTGGACTGCCATATCTCTATGAAATCTTAAATAGATTGTAGCAATTCAGCACATGCTCAATAAACTTGAACAACAATTCTGTAAAGTGCCATGCTAAGCGAGAAAGAAAGGGCTTTGGGTCTTCAAATGCTGCTGATCTATTCCAAAAGAAATAAAAGAATGTAAGTAACCACATGTCTGTGTGTATTTGCCCATGTGAGAATTTCAAAAAGTAGGCAGGGTTAAGAAAGGTACAAGACATGCATGATGATTTATTTGGTTGTTAATAGTATTTACTTCTATTTTTCTCCTACCACCAAGACCTAGTTATTCTACATCTTACATCTACTTCAGAAGCTTAATGATATTGTACACTTTTCCTGCAAGTATTGGCTATATTTACAGATGTGAGAAAGGTCAAATAGAAACATATACAAAATGGCTAAAATCTAAGGTGTTACTCATATGGCTTTATGGAAGAGATATTTATAAGCATTTATATATGGTATGTAACACACACACACACACACACACACACACACACACAAATTGCTAAGCACTGATATTTCCTTTGGAAATGAGAAATTTAAAGAACAGAAAATTTCAATGTATGTCTGAAATCACAAGTTTAGCAAGAGTGTAAGCTCCCTAGAGCCTCTGGTTTATAAGCCAGGTCACCTTCCACATGTAATTATTTTTTAGAAATAAACCTCCATCAATTTATTTCATCCTTCCCAAACTATTTCTAAATGTCAAACACATTATTCCAAGACCTTCAAAATGTCTTTAAACAATTTATTTTACAATGGGCTCTGCATTTTTAAATCCTCAGTTGTCAGACTATGACAACTGAAACAGAAAACTGCTAAGAGTCACTTACAAAAGTGTTCAATCGAATCCAGGTGTCGACAAGGCGATCAATCCTAATTTGCATATGAACCTATATTATAGAAATTGTTTTCTCAGGGGACCTTATGTCATGTTGAGACTTTTGAATTACTTTCAATTTAAAGTTTGGTTATTGTAGTCACTAGTTATCCAAACTTAAAAAGCTCCCTTGTGGGAGCTTCTCTGTCTCATTACTTTTTTTTGCCTTAAAATAAATTTTCATATTTTTATACCTACCCTTCTATTGTCCAGTGACTTTCATACTTCAAAGTCCTGGCTCTCAAGGTTCAGAATAGTGTTAATACCTGATGCTGGGTACTTATGAAGAAAATAGGTTTATTTAGCTCCCAGACTGGTTAGCTGAAAGTCCAAATAGCAGAGCACCAAATCGGGTGAGGACTTCCTTGTCTTTATTATCTCATGGCATCACAGTGGGGGCGGAAGAGGTCATATCACTAGACAAAGTTTGAGGGCAATTCGGGAGTCCCACACAAGCTTTTATGAGAACTTGAGGAGATGGAAATGACAAGGAGGTCTAGGGCAGAGGACTAGGAACCAGGAGGATTAAGGTTTGTGTCTGCAAAAAACAGACACAGGGATAGTTAATAATATACAGGGGCGGCAATGGCCAGGTAGGAACAGGACAAGTTAAAATGAAGCCTCAGTCCCTTCCAAGGCCCAAATTCCAAGAATAACCATAAGCAAATTCCAAGAATAATCAAGAGAAAGGAAGGGGGAGGTAAGCGTACCCAAAGGATGGCTCCGGGAGGTGAGAGGAGTCTGCCAAACTACAAAATAATAGGGATTCAAATTAGGGATCGAAGCTAGATCATGGACATTGGGTCCCACAATCCAAATCAGACCAATCAGGCACAGATAAGAAAAAAAAAAGACACAAAATGGGATAAAACTTGTCTCCCTAGAGCTTCAATGGAACCCTCTTGGGTCCCCACCCCTGTGGGAGATTCTCTGTCTCTCTACTTTTTTTGACTTAAAATAAATTTTCATAGTTTTATTCCTACCCTTCTATTGTTCAGTGACTTTCATTCTTCAATTGCATGGGACAAGAACCCAGTAAGAAAAATTTGGTAACATACTCTCAGGTGAACTAACTAGGGTTCCCTGGAGAACACTAAGCCCCCCACCCCAGGCTCCATCCACTTCTTAACAGTTTCACACTGTGGGCCAGCCACAGTTCAACATGTGAACATTTAGGAGGCAAACTGCATGGAAGCCATAGCATTTAGACAATTCACATTTTGCGAAGCACTTGTTAAGGCATTTTGTTCACCAAGATATAAAGAAATGTGATGCAGCATGTGTTACCCTCCTTAGTAAAATAAAACCTCTACTTGCTACTGTTCATTTATTATAGACTTCTATTGCAGAGAAAATATTCCAGCATTTTAGACATAAATCCCCTATCTGTCTACCTCATAGTGCTAGTTGGTCATGCCTCATTGCCTCTGCCTTTGAATAATTACTGGAAGATGTCCTTATAAGACTTACGTATAGTAATGAAATGCTGCCCAACAGAACATGAAAGCTATAGCAGCATCAATGTACACATTCATCACCTCTATGCTTTCCCTATAATGTCTCCAACAAACTGATCAGAAGTTAATAACATGAAAAAGAATCTGAAAAAACATTGGGTAGAAAGTTAAGTGTGGAAAAGGGGATGAAAAATGCAGGCATAAACACAGAAGAAAAATTTGGTTGAAAGACTGAAAGAGAAAGAATATGTTCATCCATCAAATATGTATTCAGTAATTAATAGAGGAAGCAGACTAGCTAGTAAAGATAACTCAGAAATTAAAAGATAGCCTTTGCCCATAATAAGTTATGATGGAACTATGATGGGTGCTTAGTAGAAGGAAAATCCCAAGGCTTCTGGGAAGATCAGCATACATGCCACAAAAGAGAAGGTAGGTTGATGCTCCGTTGATGAAGGTGTAAATATAATTAAACAAAGGAGAGAGAGAGTTGACACTTACACTCTTTAAAAAACAAATAGTAGGATTATGCGAGGAAGAAGACTTGTTTTGGTGACATACTCCATTCACATGCTTAAGAATGAAGGTTCAGTATTTATCAGAAAGTATGGAAGTCATGGCTGTAGGCAGTGGAGGGCCCACAGCAGTCAGTGTGAAAAATAGTGAAACAATCAGATTACTTTTGAAGAATGGAAGGACTGATATAGAACAGACTGGCAACACAGAAACCAGATAAAAGGGTTTCACAATAGTCCAATGAAGAGTTATTGAAGATGTCAACAGAAGTATTTATGGAAAATACTTTTCTATCAAGAGGAAGTAAAGATGTGGGCAGTTGACTGACTTTTCAGGTGTTATAGATTATTATACAATTTTTATGCCACACTGTGCAGCTGTGCCATACTTGCACATTAGGCATGGCTCACACTTCTCTGAATGCCATGGTTTATTTGAAAAGCATGGAGTTTGAATCAGAGAATCAGTATTTAAGTCCCAGTACTTCCTTTAACTATCAGAGTGATGCTAGCTCAGTCACTTCTGTGCAGATTTTTGCTTTCTGTTTTAATCTCTAGATAACAAGTCCTGCTGTCTTCTTGATTCTCTTCACTTGGCCACTGGGAGCTTCAAATTAAATTCTGAAAGAAAAACATCTTGGTTGTCATTTCCAATGAGATGCATTTCTCAACCACCAGAACTCCTATTAACCCTTTGAACTGCTTTTACTCACATCACTTCTGACATCAAATGAGAATATTTTTTTTTCTCTTGATACCAAAAAATGGTGTCTTTTCCAGCCCCACTTCTTCAACTCTCTGAAATCTGCAGGGTATCATATAATTCAATTCAATTCTGATACTAACTACCTGGAGTTAGCACCTGACTCTATAGGTTAAAGGTCTCAGTTACACATAATTATCCCCACTTCACATACTACAACAAATCCTAGGCTTTTGGTACTTTTGACCAACAGGATACAAATCAGGGGGTCCCATGACTTCTTTCCTTGGATTAAAAATATGCTAGAACAGCTCACAGGAGTCAGGTGAATTATGAAGAAAACAACTCAGGAGTAGCCAAATTAGAGATGTGTAGGGCCAGGTATGAAGGAAAAGGTGAGGAGATTCATTACCTCACCCATGTGTCCCCACTTCCATCACCCTGAAGAATTGGCCAAACTGGAAGCTCTCTGCATCCCATAACTTAGGGATTTTTATGAAGATTTTATTTAGGCATGATTAATCAAATTACTGACCATTGGTGATTAGCTCAATCTCTAGATCTCTCCACTCACCACAGAGGTGGGTGGTGGAGGAATGGAAATAAAAGTCCCAACCCACAAGTCTGAGTCCCAACCCTCCTGTCCTTGTTCTTTCAGGTGAGAACCCCTCATTCTTATGCTGGCTAAGGAACCTCAGACACCAGTCATCTCATTAGCATATAAAAGGCACTTATCAATGGGAGACTCTGAAGGTTTTCCAAGCTATCTGCCAGGAACCTGGATTAAGGCCAAATATTTATTTTTATTATATCATACCTATATTTTGTTATATCACACCATTTTCTTGTTTACCTTTTCCTCTAGACTAATCCTCTTTTTAAGACAAGGAGAGTATCTCATTCATCAGTAACTAGCACAATGCTGGTACTTAATGGAACTGAAAAAAGGTAGTTGAAATTGTAGCATACCTAGAATTGTGCCAGGTATTGTAAGACATTTAAGAGTAGTAGAATAAAAGGGTACCTGGTCTTAGGTGGGCCAGAATCTACCTGAATTTGTGACTTTTCCTTTATACATTAGGCATCTTCATCCATTTGTGCTTCTATAGCAGAATACCTGAGACTAGGTAAATTATAAAGAACAGGAATTTATTTTCTCACAGTTCCAGAGGCTGAGAAGTCCAAGATCAAGTGATCAGCAGGTTCAGTTGTCTGGTGAAGGCTGCTCTCTGCTTCTAAGGTGGCACCTTTATGCTACAGACTCTGAAGAGAGTAAGAGCTGTCCTCACAAGATAAGTCAGGGAAACAAGCAAACAAGTGAACTGAAAGTTTCCTGAAGCCTCTTTTATAAGAGCCTTAATCCCATTAACCCTCATAATGGTCCCACCTCTTCATAGTATTACACCCTTTACAGGCCCCACCTCTTAAAGCCCCCACCTCTTATTACTATTATATCACCACACCTCAACTTTGTAGAGAATACACTGAAAGCATGACATCATGAAAAAATATCAATTCTGGAAATTGGTTAATTTATTCTTTCCCTTCATTTTTCTTGTTGTGATGTTTAATTTTGTGTGTCTACTTGACTGGGCAAGGGATGCCCAGATAACTGACAAAATGCTTTTTCTGGATGTGTTGGTGAGAGTGTTCCTGAAAGAGGTTAGAATTTGAAACAGCAGATTGAGAATGAAGATTCATCCTTAGTGTGGGTGGGTATCATTTAATCCTTTAGGACCTTGTATTAGTCACTTTTCCATTGCTATAGCAAATACTTGAGATGAATAGCTTATAAAGAAATAATGTTTACTTTGGCTCACAATTCATGTTCTGTTGGCTTTGTTGCTTTGACCCAGTGGCAAGGTTACACATCACAGCAGGAACAATGCAGAGAAAAACCACTCACCTCATGACCAGAAAGCAAAAAGGGAGAAGAAGGGGACAGGGCCCCACAGTCCTATTCAGGGAGGGGTATGCCTGAAATGACATATGGACCTCCCAAAAGGACCACTTTTCAAATGATCCAATACCTCCCAATAGTGCTACCTTGGGGACCAAACCTTTAACACATGAGCCTTTGGAGGACAGTTAACATCCCACCTATAGCAGGCCTATATAGAATAAAAAGATTGAGGAAATACAAATTCTCTCTTTCTCTCTTCTTGAACTGGGACATCCATCTTCTCCTACCATAGGTCATCAGAGGTCTTGATTCTTGGGACATCAGACTTGGAACTTATGCTAGCAAGTCCTCCCACCTCCAATGCCAGTTCTTACAACCTCTTAGACTTGGAGTTACAGCATTCACTTTTGTGGTTCTCAGGACTTCGAACTCAAACTGAATTACCTCACCAACTTTTCTGGTTCTCCAACTTATAGACAATCTATGGCAGAACTTCTCAGTGTTCTAAAGAACAAAAAGAAAATTGCCTATGAGGACAGGGATGAATCATTCGTGCATCAAAACCTGCTCCTTAGAACACCATGCAGAGTGACAAGGTCACTCATGTGAAGGGGGAAGGTTAGGTGTATGCCAATCCCCAGTATCAAAAGTGTCAAAATGGGAGTAGGACTATAGAAGCACCTTTTCTCCATCTTCCTTCCTCCTCCTCTTCAAGGTTGTGTGTTGTTTATAGCCTAGTGTTAGGTCAACATTTATTCACACATTCTTACTGACTTTTCACATTCTTACTTTGGGTTTCTTTGGATGAGTATAGTTTATGTTATAAATGACTTCAATTTATCTTTCCTTGGTAATGCTAAGATTTTGCTTCTTAAAATTAAAAAAATAGAAAGATCTTATTAAGTCAAAAAATTTCCCCAGCTTTATGAACACCAATCCATAATTCACTCTTTGCCCTCAAATTTCTCTGTGGAGATGAGGAACTAGTTTTCAATAAGTCTAAGACTTGTTTCATTTTTTTTTTTTTGCCATGGTGACCTTTACCAGAGTCCTATGGCCCTGGGAAAAGAAGGGGTTAAAAAAATCACACATCCTTTGCATTCCAGGAAATGACTTACTGCAAAGAATCACCTTTCCTTATAGGACTTAGATAACTGATTCACAAATGCCCCAGCTTAACCTATCACTGGGCCAGACATGGACCTTCATTTTCCATTCTTTGCCTCATAATGGATTAGCTGAGCTCTTTGACTCCATCGACCAATCTGGATGAAAATTCCTGATTTAACCAATCTTTGTTTAACTTCTCTCCGTCCCCCAAGCACCTGAACTTAGACCTGCCTTCAGTCTGAGGAATTAGCCCCTTAGGAAGAACCCCACTGCCAGTTCTCTGTAGCCTTGCTTACCTCTCCCAACCAAAGGAAATGCCTTCCTGCCTGGCATGTGAGGACTTTATGGTCAAAGTGTTCTATTTGTTGCTATACACCCCTTGTCCCTCTTGCAATAATCCTTTCCAATAAGTATCTACCTAACTTTGGATCTGTTTGTATTTGATGATCTTTTAAATAATTTTATTTGTGCATTGTAATTATACAACATAGTGAGAGCCCAAGTGGTAGCTACCTTTGCATATGCACACATCCTTTGCTGTTTCCCTCTGTATATCACCCTGCTCCTCTTAATCCCTCCCCATAATATTAGTGAGATCAGTGATGATTCTTTCATATATGACCATAGCATTATTTGATCTGTTTTGCTTTTCCTCAAGCATTCCCTTTTCCCTGTTCTCCCCCCATCCCCTTCCACTATTCTACTGTTCTCTCTCCTCTTTTATTTAAAGTCTTTTCTTTCCTATTCTCTCCCTAGATTCCACATAGGAGAAAACAACAGGAACCTTGACTTTCTGTGACTGGCTTATCTAACAAAGCATGATATTCTTTAGTTCCATTCATTTTCCTGCAAAAGACATAATTTTGTTCTTTATGGCTGAGTAAAATTTCATGTGTGTATATACAACAGTCCTCGTGTCTCAGCCTCCCAAGTACTAGGTTGATAGGTGTGCACCACCACAACCAGCTTATTGCTGATATTCTTGATTGTGGTGCCTTTCCTAGGCAAGGAGAAAGGGGAGAAGCGATAGCTGCCAATTATCATGAAGAAAGGGAGGATGAGACAAGGTGGGGTAAATTGGGATGATAAATGGGAAGTAACAATCTAAAATTCCTCCTCTGCCACAGTCTGGGCTTAGCTCAGACCTCCAGCAGGGCACTGGGAAGCTCCCAGACTGGGATCCATGAGGAGGCAGCATTCACCCCAGGCTGCAAACAGCTTGCAATGGGGAGGCAGCAGCAAGACCAACACTCTTCCACCGAGTCTGCCCTGTTTGAGAAGTCACGCCCCCCCCATCACCTACCAGCCATGATCACCATTTGTTCATCCTTTTCAAAGTTTCCTATAAAAGAAAGCTCACATAACTCCAGGGTTGCTACTCGTCGGTCTCCCTCTGTCTATTCCTCTCCTGAACTGGCACACATTCTTTGAGTATGTCCCCTCCCCCTAAATAAATCTGAGTGTAGTCCTACTCCTATCTTGGAAATTCTCTTCTGGCTTGAGTCGACTGCACAACTGGAGTTAGATAGAATTTCAGTGTAGATTTTATTCACATTTTCTTGATTGCTAATGATGTTGAACATTTTTTTTCATGTATTTCGTTGAGCCATTTGTAGTTCTTCTTTTGAGAAATGTCTATTCAGCTCAATTCCCCATTTTTTGACTGGGTTGATTTCTTCCTTCCTTCCTTCCTTCCTTCCTTCCTTCCTTCCTTCCTTCCTCTCTCTCTCTCTCTCTCTCTCTCTCTCTCTCTCTTTCTTTCTTTCTTTCTTTTGTTTCTTTATTTTTTGGTGCTAAGTTTTTTTAGTTTATTTCACAATTTAGTGATTCTTGTTCAAATTTAATGTCACCTTTTGCTTTTGCTCCCCCCCCCCAGAGCCTTGTGTACTTTAAGGAAAATATGTCATTTAGCATATGTTTAAAATGTCAACATTTTCAAATAGAATGCTTCTGTCAAAGAGAATGTGCAAGGCATAAATGAGATGATTCACAAACAGCACTCAGTACAGGGCAGAGACTACAACTGAAGTTAAGTTTTGGCTGGTGGATCTTCTTGTTACTGTACATGATATTATATATTGCAAATGTTGCTTCATCATTTCTCTGACCAGATTCTTTCTTTGGCTCCCAACACTGAAAATCAACCTAAACTTCGTAACATAACTCAAGTGGTGTGGCCTGTCATGTCCAGTATCCTATCTACCTATTAGCTATGACTGAAATGATGCTTCATTTTGTTTATTGGTGTTTCAAGTCCTACAAATACCAAGGCTTTCTCCTTTTGCATATGTTACTTGAACTGCCTCAAACGCCCCACCTTCTAATTCCCCATTTATATATAAATTGATTCTTGCATATTATTGATATTTTGAAGCTCTAATGAAGTGTCAAGAACAAATCTAAAATGATTCTTCTTAGGGATTTTTATTCTTAGCATCATTTTGCAGTTTATGTAGTTTTATCCCATTTAAATGTATGATAATGCTGTTGAGTAATTTCTATGCAATTAAAGCATTTAGTAGACCTACTTATTAATGGTTGTATGACAGTTGATTTTATTCATAATCTAAAATTTGTATGACTACATTAATAGTATTTATGTTTTTATGTCTCAACTAGTCTGGTTATTATAAGTAATTTTATAGGTATTTATGCACATGTGCATTTATTAAAATTTTTTATAATTACCTACAGTTTCATTATGTTCATAGAATAATTTGCCAGTATCCAGATTGCCAGATCAAAGAATATAAATGTTTTTAAAGTTTATGCTTCCAGAGACTCAGGAGCATTCTGTTTGTATTACACACTTGCTATGATAGCATGCACTCACTGTTTCAAAAACTGTTTTGCTAAGTCATTATAATGTGTATACTACTAAAAACAATAATACTGATGATTTTGAAGCAGTATTTATATTGCTGACAGTATGAAACATTGCATTTTTAAATTATTTATGTCATATTCAATATGGTAGTTTAAATAAAGCATTGTTTAAATTACTATTTAAGTATTATATTGACTGTTTAAAAATGTCATTTTTCCATTCATCTAGTTAGATGCTAGTGATATTTTCATCATTTGATATGAAACTTTTATATAAAACAACCACTTTCTTCAATATATTATTGGCATTTTAATTTATTGACAATATTTGAAAGTTTTATTCATGTTTATAGTAAAAGCAATTAGTGCTTATTTTGGCAATTTATAAAGTTGTTGCTAAGATAGTTAAAATGATCTATGATTCCATCTGCAAAAAATTAATCACCTAACATTGAGAAACATTATTTAATACTCTTTAACATTCCAATTTTGTATATTATCTAAATTGTCTTTGTAATGTATATATTGTAGATATATACACATTTTCATTTCTTCAAAATATATTTTAAAAAACCAAATGAACTTTTATTAACTAAGTGAACATATCTTCATTTTCTTTTAAAGATCTAAATTAATTGCAATTTTATTTAATAATTATTCTATTTTTAGGTGTTTGTGTGTCATTTGTTTACATATTTTTGTTTATATATACCATATATATACATATATATTTGTGGTATTAGGTACTGAACTCAGGGAGATTTGATCATTGAACCCTTTTTGTCTTGAAAATGGTTCTCTCCTAAGAGACTGTGAACTGGCATTGAACCAGTGAGCCTCCTGACTCAGCTTCCCAGGTGCTGGGATTACAGGTGTGTGTCGTAGTGCCAGCTTGTTTCTTTATATTTTTAAGCGATGTTATGGTAAACACCTTTGCATGAAAACATGTGTGTTAATGGCTACTTGTTTCTTTAGTTGAAATTTCTGAATTTATATGAATGGACTTGTCATAGGATCTGACTTGATGCAATTGTGGAAGATAGTTTATGTAAGACTGTGTCCTCATGTCTCATGTTGGAGCTTGAAGTTTTAAGGACAGGCAGGCAGGTAAAGACATGGGTGATGTACATGACAGATGTAGACATGGGTGAGAGCAAAAGGAAGCTGAAACCCTCAAGCACAAACTGAGATACGTTTGATATTTGTCTCTGTTTTCTATCTATCTATTAATCATCTATTTAACCAAATTGTGCACACACACACACACACACACACACACACACACACACATACACACACTCCCACACTCCTGATTGAAACCTGATTGCTATGTAGAAAAATACCAGAGAAAATACAAATGCAAGAAATGTAATAAAAATGACGGCTAATCATTGCATAGCATTTACCCTATCCAGACACTGTTCTAAATGCATAATACATCATAAAATTCCTACTTCTTCCCACAGTAGTGCTAATCATTTTATCTAAAAGTTATTGTCATTCTTAACTTGATGTTCCAAGTTAAGACACAGCTGCTTAAGCCCTCAGTTTCCAATTTTATAAAAAGAAGATAATAAACTAATACCTTTTAATCGAGATCTAGGGAATATGTTTAGTATGTTTTTGATACATGTTAAAAATATTACTGTCATTTTTACTACATAAATGATTGTAAAACACAACAAATTACAATTTTTTGAATATGGGATTAAACGTATTTTTTTTCCATTTAGATACCAGAAACAGCCAGTGTTCTAGAATTAACTTGGGGTAAAAGAGAAATATGAAGCATAAACTATTCTCAATCACTTTGCATGTACTCATAATCACGAAATTTGGGAAACTATCAAAAGCAGTGCTCCCCTAAATTTGATGGAAATACAAATCACCTAGTGTTTTGTTATAATAGAAATTCCAATATCCTATGTCTAAATGAGCAACACATGGAACATATTTTTAGTAACAAGGATCTAGATGAATTATTCTAACAAGGGAGGCAAGGGAGTCCCAGCTAGAGGAATTGCCTTGCCTGGAACCCCAGAACTACATAGGCACAGAGGCAATATTAAGCTCTGCACTAACTTTTCCCAGCATTCTTTCTGTTCTACCATATGGCTTCCACTTGACCCAAGGTATACTTCTGTATACTTCTGGACGTGTGGTTCCAAGATTCTGATCGTCCCTTTACTATTTCATATTCACATACAAGATGCTGACCCACACTAAATCAAATTCAGAATCCCAAAAGAAGTCATAATCAGAATTTAGAAAAACATAGTGGACCCTTAACAAATATTTGGCCCCAAAATTGTCCTTCACTCGTTTTTGGAGATCCTAACTTTCCCCTGGGCATCATACTTATTAATGCCTGAAGAACTTTAACATTTATTGCAAAACAGGTCTGCTACTAATGAATCTCTTCAGATTGTGTTTATTTTAAAATATCTCTACTTTTATAGCTTTCATTTTGAAAGATATTTTCACAATATGAAAATACCTCTTCATTTTTGTAATTTGAAAATACCTCTTCATTTTCTGCCTTACACAATGTCTGAAAAGAATTCTGCTACACTTTTATCTCTGTTCTTCTATAATGTAATGGCTAGTTCTCTGTCTTAAATATTTTCTCATTGACTTTCATTTTCAGCATGTTGTCTATTATCTCTAGAATAATTATTTTTGTTCTTTTGCACTTATTATATCTATTTTATGCATTTTTCACATTTTCTGTGCTACTTGGACCTGTGGTTCATTATCTTTCATTAATTTTTATAAAGCTCTTGATTATTACCTTTATACATATTATTTATGCCTACCACATTTCTTCTTTTTGTAATATTTATATGTCTGTTAGATCATTGGCTATTAACTCATAACTCTTGCATGCTCTGTTCTAGTTTCTTTTTCATTGAAATTATTATTGAAGTAATTATAAATTGAGGTAATTATAAATTAGGAGATCTCCTGTACCCTTTACTAATGGTAATACCATTGGGTCCCTTATACCTCATCTCTAGTGGTAATACCATATTAAAGTATTGTACGGTATTTCAGCTAGGATATTGAAATACTATACACCAATTATATTCAGATTCATGCAATTTTACTTATACAGTGATTTTGTATTTAGATATATAGAATTTTAGCTCTTGGGTAGGTTTGTGTTTCCTATAACCTTGGCCAAGATAGAGAAGAGCTTCACTACCACAGTGCCCCTAGAGTTGCACTTAATAACCGCCTATCTCCCTTCCCCCTACCTTCCTCTCTAACACATGGCCACCGTTATGTTCTACATTTTTAAAACAATGCCATTTCAAAGAGGTTGTATAAATGGAATCATACATCATGTAATCTTTGTTATTATCTTTTTTTTTTTTACGGTACCGGGGATTGAACACAGGGGCGTTCTGCCTCTGCGCTACACCCCCGGCCCTATTTTTTATACTTCACTTTGAAACCAGGTCTCACGAAGTTGTGGAGGAACTCATTAAGGAGAGAGAGAGAGAGAGAGAGAGAGAGAGAGAGAGAGAGCTCTGAGGCTGGCTGCGAACCCAGATACTCCGGTCTCCGCCTCCCAAAGTACTGGGATTATAAGCGTGTGCCACCACGCCCGGCTTATCTTTTATAATTTAGCACAATTTTGTGAATATTCGGCCAAGTCAATGCACATATCAATAGATCATCAGCTTGTAATAAAAGTGAGTAAAGAAAAATATAAAATGTCATGTCATGATCTGTATGTACCACAGTTTGCCTAAGCACTCACCTCATGAAGGACATCTGGATTTTCTCTAGTTTTTGGTCATTATGAATAAAGCTGCTATGAATATACACACACAGGTTTCTGTGTGAACATAAACGTTGATTTCTGTAAGATAAAAGCCTAGCTGTCCAGCTGCTCAGTCATATGATATGCTTAGATATTTAAGACACTGCCATACTGTTTTCCAAATTGTCTACACCATTTGACATTCCACCTGCAAAATGTGAGTGACCAGTTCTCTTGCATTCCCCCCCGTTTTTGTTGCTCTCAACATTTTTCTTTATTTTAGATATTATGATAGGTTTGTAGCTATATTTTGTTGTGCTTTTCATTTGCATCTCTATGGTGGATAATGATGTTGAACATCTTTTAATGTGTTTGTTTGTAATCTAGATATGTTTATACATGTCTTATGCCCATTTTATAATTATGTGGGTTGATTGTTTTGTTTTTGATTGTTGAGTCTTCACCCTTTGTATAGTCAAGATATCAGTCCTCTGTCAGATACATAGCTTGCAAATACATTGTACCACTCTAGCCTTTTTTCTCTCATCTTTTTAATAGAATCTCTCATAGAGCCAATATTTTAAATGTTTTATTAAGTTTTATTTACTGATTTTTCTTTCTGGTGTCACAATTAAGAACTTTGTCTAGCATGAGATAACTAGGACTGCTTTAATTTTTTCCTAACAGTTTTGTAATTTCATATTTTACTCTGAAATTCATGATCCATTTTGAGTCCTTTTTTTTTTGTAAGGTGTAAGACAGATTCAAATTTCATTTTATTTGCCTATGGATTTCCAATTATTCCAACACCATTTGTGGAACAGGCCATTCTTCCTCCATTGAATTGCTTTTGCAGCTTTGTCAAAAATCAATGCAGCAAATCTGTAAGTGTTCTGGTTCTCTATTCTGTCCCATTGATCTATGTGTCTATACTTCCTTCAATTCCATACTCTTTTGGTTACTGTAGCTATATATTAAGGCTTAATATCAGGCATGTGAATTCTCCCCACTCAAGTCCACTTTGTTCAAATTGTTTTAACTATTTTAGTGTCGTGCCTTTCTATGTGAATTTCACAGTAGTCTTGTCTATATTGATAAAATATATGACTAGAATTTTGATAAAAGTTGTATTTATGCTATTGATCAATGTTGGGGAATTAGCATCTTTATAGATTTTTCTAATCCATGAATGTGGTAGGTCTTTCTATATGTTTAGATCGTCTTTAAAAATTTTCATCAGCAGTTTGTAATGTTCAGTATACCAATCCTGCGCATGTCTTGCTAAGCCTACATTAAGCATTTCATTTTCTTTGGAGTTATATTGAATGGTATTATGTCTGCAATTTTAGTTGCCACATGTCTTTTTTTAAATAGAAATATGAATGATTTTTGAGTGTTAGTCTTCTAATTTGCACCCTTTTTTAAGTAATTTATCAATTATTTTTGGGATATTTTATATATTCGTTGGAGTTTTCTATAGAGACCGTTATAGCATATACGCAAAAAATAATTTTAATTTTTCTTCCCAAGGTGTATGCCTTTTATTTTTTCTTCTTACTTTATTGCAGTAGTTATAACATCCAACATTTTGTTATGATGAACAAAAGTGAAAGCAAATATGTTTCCCCTGCCTTTGGATCAGAGAGAAATCATTCAGACTTTCCATTAAATATGATGTTAGTCGTAGGGTTATGTGATTTTTTTAAATCAAATTGAGCAAGTTACCATCTATACATATTATTCTGATAATTTTTATCATGAGTGTTGAATTTCATCTAATGCATTTTTTTGCATCTGTCATTATGTCACATGATTTTCCCTCTTTAACCTATTGATATGGTGAATTATGTTAAATTCCTAAATAAATTCTACTTTGTTATAGTGTAAAATTCTTTTATACATTATTTGATTTGTTTTTCCAATATTTTGTTGAATTCTTTTGCATCTAAATTCATAAGAGATATTAGTCTGTAGTTTTGTTTTGTGGCTTTTTTGTACTGCCATGCTCTGGTTTTGTTACTGAGGTGATATTGGCTTCATAAAATGGTTTGGGAAGTTTGCGCTACCCTCTCTATTTTGAAATAGATTATGTGGAATTGCTACTAATTCTTTAAATGTCTTGTAGTTTTCTCAGTAAAACCACAATAGTTTTTTCTATTACTATAGTTATTTATCAGATCAATTTATTTTATGTTTATAGGAGTACTAAACCTTTTTTGTTGAAGGGTTTTGAGGAAATAATGAAGAGAGAATTTGTGAAAATATAAATATTAATAATTAATTCAAAAGAATTTAGAAAATGTAGATTAAGAACCAGAGACAAGTTTTCAAAGAACTTAGTGATACTACTACTATAAGTGGCAGAGAGATAAGTGTTTGAAAGTTATTTCTACCAAACTTTCTAGGAAGAAGGAAGGACACAGAACATTATAGGCAATCTTATTTATAGACAAAATTGCCAAATTCATTAATAAATGTTAGAGAATTAACACCATTATATGTTAGATGGCTAATAAGGAAAAAACTGCTTTTCTTAGGTTTTTAGTACTGTCTCAACATTAGGAAATCTAATATCATTCAAAATTCACCATAAGTATTGATAAGCTGGTGATAAAACTGTCACTATTCACAATCAATATAATAATCTGCCTAGATAATTTGAATAAATTAACTGAAAATTGTTAGAACTAATAAAGCAGTGCAGTACCTATAAAATACAGAAAATTAGCAAAATTTGACTATAAAATATAATGCAAAATAAAATTTATTCACATAAATATTTAATAAAAATAGAAAAGAATCTCAAAAGAAATAAGGTACATTTGAAGAAAATTAAAGTAAAATTAAAATTTTAATGAATGTGTTAGTCAGATCCAATATGATAGCATTTTCAAGCCACCACATTAATCCACAATATTAATATAGCTTGAATCAAAGAATCTACAAAATTTTAAAATTAAATTAGAGAAACTAATTCTCTTTTCTTTTTTTGTGGAACTGGGGATGAACCCAGGGGCATTCTACCTCCGAGCTACACCCCAGCCCTATTTTTAATTCTTTATTTTGAAACAGGGTCTCACTAAGTTGCGGAGGGCCTCCCTAAGTAGCTGAGGCTGGCTGTGAACCTGCGATCCTCCTGTCTCAGCCTCCCAAGTACTGGGATTACAAGCGTGTGCCACCATGCCTGGCAAGAAACTAATTCTTAAGTTTATGTGGAAGTTACAATGTGTAAGGAAAAGCCAAATAAATGTTGAGTAAATAAAAGTTAAAAGGATTTTTAAAATTATTTTATTAGTGCATTGCAATTATTCATCATAGTGAGGTTTAATGTGATAAAAACTTACATGAGCACAGCTCTTGGTATATTTTCATTCACATCTCACCCCACTGTCCCTTCCTCCCTCCCTGTACATATTAATGAAATTGATAGTGATATCTTCATGTATTGCCATTTAAACTGTTTCCTTCTTCAATTTTCCCTCCCGAGTCCCTCCTCAAATCCCCTTCCACTATTCTGCATATCTTTCTCCAACATTATTTAAATTTCCTTTGTTTCCCTCTTTCCCTCAAGCTTCCATATATGAGAGAAAAACATACAACCCTTGAATTTCTGAGACTGGCTGATCTCAGCATAATATTCTCTAGTCCCATTCATTTTCCTGCAAATGATATTATTTTGTTTTCCATTATGGCTGAGTAGAATTCCATTGTGTGTATATATCACACTTTCTTTATCCATTTATCTGTTGACAGACACCTGCTTTGGTTCCATAATTTGGCTGTTGTGAATTGCAATGCTATAAACATGGATATGCATCTATCATTATAGTATTCTGACTTTAATTCATTGGAAAGATACCAAGGAGTGATATAGCTGGGTCTTATGGAGGTTCCTTTTCTAGTCTTTTGAGGAATCTCCATAAAATACAATGTAAAATATGATGTAAAATACATCATTTAGGATGATGAAATGCTGACACTGCACTATAAATAGCAGTATTTTCATAAAATATAGTAGTATTTAAAGCAAATTCATGTATAAATGCAAATTTAAAGTATAACTGAAAGAATTTCAAATCATTTTAAGAACGATCATCTTTTTACTAAAGAGGAAGAAACAGAGGTAGATACATACCTCTCACTATTAATCCACACTATTATTTACAAATGGAGATGAGCTAAAACCAAACCAAACAGGTACTGTAAGAAAGCACAGGATGTTATTCTTATCGTTATCTGAAGGGGAAGCCTTTTGTTATGATTTGGATTTGGAAATGTCCCCCAAGGTCTCATGTGTTGAAGGCTTGCTCTGCTATGCAACAATATTCTGAGGTGGGTCTTTGGAGAAGTTCTCCACCTCATCATTGGATTAGTAATTTGAAGGCATGATTTGGAGCTTTGGGAGGTGGAATTAATTGAAGGAGAGGAGGCGTGCCCTTGGGAACTATAACTTGTTCCCTCCCCTTCTTCTCTGTTTCTGCTTCCTGGCCATGATGTGAACAGCTTTCCTCTGCCATGCCCTTCTGCCATGACCCCAAAGCAAAGGGGTCAGCAGACCATAGACTGAAACCATGAGCCAAAACAAATCTTTCCTCCTTCAAATTGTTTATGTCAGGCATTTGACCACAGAGACTAACACAGCTTTCTAATATAAGGCATAATATGAACAATATACATGGGAACATACATTTAACTTGACTGTACATATGTTATATTCCCAATAGAATAAGAGAATAATTGAGATAAAATATGGTAGATGAAGTGCAAAAAAGAATTGCAACATGTATAACAGAAAAAAAGATTGATACTAATAATACAAAAGATCCTACAAATAAAAAAGAAAAACAAACATTCTAGTAGACAGAAAGGAAAAACATAAGGGCAAGCAATTCACAACAGACATGCAAATAGTCAATATTCACATGGAAATACATGCAACTTTGCAGAGTCAAGAAGATGCAAACTGAAACAATGAGATACCATTTTTTTCTCACCCAACAAACTGTCCAAAAACATTTATGTTACTATTACATAGACTTAACAAGAATTCAAAGTAACTGAAACATCATACACTGAACTAGGAGCAGTTTATGAATAACTTTTGGAAGATAGCTTTCCATTTTTATCACGACTTTTAATAATTCATAGTTTTGGATGAAGACATTTTACTTGTTAAAACCCTATCGGATTTCACAGGTGCACATGGATCTGGGTCCAAAGATGCTTACTGCATTGTTGTTTGTATAATGAACAATTCGAGGTGAATTAAATGTTTATCAATAAAGACTGGAGGGAAACTGAAAATAATAAAGAATTAGGAAGAATTGTATGCATTGCAATGAAAATATCTAAATTTATTGTTAAATTTTAAAAACTGAGAGTGAGAGGTGAAGACAGAAACAGAGACAGATATCTCAGAAAAAAATTTATCTGAAAATAGATAAGAGAAATGTATTATACATGTTACTAATATACAAGTGTATGTATATGTGTTGATATATATTTAAATACATTTCTACAATTTATAGAGACCACACAATTATTACTCATTTCCAAAGAAATTGGGCTACTGAGTCTCTCTGAAAGGTTTTCTGCTAGTAGGTCACTCAGCTCTTCTTCCAGGAACTGGAAAATAAATACAAGCTTGTGTTTACTCTTATATTAATTTCACATCCTTGCTAGAAAATTCTTGCTTAAAAAGAAGGCAAAATCATCTAGGTTAAGGAAGGCCTGAAGTGTGTGTGTGTGTGTGTGTGTGTGTGTGTGTGTGTGTAGCATCCAAGTGCTACTGACGGTTGATCTAGTATTCAGTCATGGTATGATTCAAGGGAGAAATGAGAAAAGGAGGAAGAGAGAAGGGATAAAGAAATGAAGAAGAGGCTGGAAAGAATAAAGGAATAAAATGGGCATGAGTAGGGGCAAAAGCTCATGCAAAACTGCTTTAAGAAATAATCTTGATGGAAAGAACTAGAAACAGCTTTGCCTCCACTTGCCCTCTGACCCACAGTGCTCTCGCTGATCCTCACAGTCCACGTAGACCTAGAATGAAAAGAGATGCTAGTGGCACATACTGTAGGATCATAAGTTGTTCATTAACAAATAACAAATGAATGTGAGACTGAAGATAAGAACAATTCAAAATCGCAGCACATCTGTAAATATGCAATAATATTCAAACATTGCAATATCCTCACTTCAGTGTTAGTCTTTCCTCTTGAAAATATTGACCTTAATCCAAGCTGTGTGTTCCTGGAAAGCAACAGAGGTATAGAAATCCCCCCCCACTATATGTTGGGGACTATCCACCAATGACTACCCCGTTCTCACAGTTCTCACATATTGAATGCTCTGAGCCACCTCCACACTCCTCCTTGATGACCCTGTAAAACTTACAGATGTTTTCCTAAGTCACCTCTCGCTATAGAGCACTGGGTCCTTGTTCTTTTCACTAAGATGAAAATCCCCATTCATGAAAATCCCCACGCTTGCAATAACCTCAATGTGAACTTCTCCTTAACTACTGAGTATCTTTTTTCTTCCACACTCTTCATGTTCTTCTGCATCTGTTAACTTAGTATTTTGAAACTCTTTATCACGACTGTGTTTTGCTCCTTGACACTTCATAGCAGATCCTTTCTCCAGAGGGCAGATTGTTCTTGTTAAATTGGCTTTAGCACTCACACAATTGCAGTCCGCACTTTCATATATCTTTGACTCCACTAGTATCTGAACTTCCCATTTTCAGGAGCCAATGCTACTTTGTATCTTTGAAAGTAATCATCACAATGTAAACATTATAGGCGTTTTATACATTAAATTAATAGATGCATGAATGAATGTAATAGAACAATTTATGTAGTTGACATGAAACATTTGGAGATAAGAGATGCATTACCTATAGGTTTTCTAATTCTCCTTTGGAAGGGTTAGTTAACTGCAGAAGAATTTGTTATTCTAAATAAATCTCTTATTGATGAATTTTAATTACAGGTGTCTTCATGTGCTCTGTACTTAATTTAGATAACAATTATAGTTGTCTCCTCGACTCCTAATTAAATTGATGCTAAAAGGTGGAAATCTTATTCCTATCTTCATCTATCTGTTATGTATTATTGCACAATAAACTAATACAAAATCTAGTGCCTTAACATTATATTTATTCAACTCAGGCATCTGTGAGTCTGTCGGTCAGTTCTTTTTGTCATGTGTAAACTCCATTATGTATCTGTGGTCAGTTGTGGGTCATCGCAGCACCTCTGTTAATTTTGACTGGGCTTGGCTATACTTTTCTGGCTTCTGCCAGAGCTCATTTGCATGGCTGATGTGTTTACATCCAACCTTGGAAGACTGGGAAGACTAGATCACTTGTTTTACCTCATCCAGTAGGCTAGTTTTGTCTTGTATATGTAGCAGTGTAAGAGTCCAAGAGAAAAGCCAAAGCACACACACTTCTTGAGGCTTTGGCTTGGAAGTGGCACACGGCCACGTACTACGGGTTACATTATGACCTGTGGCCAGCCCAGAGTCAAAGATGGGGAAAGAAAACCATCTGTAGATGGAAGGAGCTGCAAAGTCATGTCCACGGAGGGTGAAACACTGGAAATACTTCTGCAATCAGTCTACAATGCACTATTTGTGCAAAACAGCAAGTTTGTTTTCCCCTGGGATAAGTAAATAAAAAGCCAATCCTAGAAAAGTAGTTTAACCCAGAAGCCACTGAAAACTGCAAGGGTGACATTAAAAATGAAGAAAATGAACATTAGCATTTCTGCTAATAATAATAATAATAATAATAAATGTGCTTGGCACATTCATTAGGTCATAAGAGTCTCACTTTATAGCACTCACATGAAGATATTATCTCCTTTCTTCAAATAAAAAAAAACTGAAGAGAGTTTTAACTTTATTTTTTAATGACACATTGCTAGTCAGTGACGGAACCACTATTCCAATTCAATTCCAAATGTCATATTCTTTAATTGAAGACAATAGGCACCCATCTCTGTATTCTTGGTTGTTCACCGAATTCCCCTTGAGTACGATGAGCCTTACACGATAGAGACCTTACATCCTTCTATGAGCTTCCATCCTCTCTACTAAAATGATGCTATTGGTTTCCAGGTATGAACATGTTCAAATGCCTAGTTATTAAAAGAGTAAAATATATTTAATTAATTAGACTTTGAATAGCACATAGAAAAACCTGTGTCACTGGCACTAAAAAAATAAAAGAATGTTCTTGGAATCAAGAAGGACATAATAATAATAATTTTCCCTTCATGATTATAGTGCCCAAACCCCATTAACTCCCCTGCAATTTTCATGAATAAAAAAGCAAAGTTTAGTAACTGTGAGTGGTGGGGATGCAGTCTCTCACTTTAGCCTCATTGCATAATTCTGCAATAAGGCAGCACATAGAAAATATGCTTCCATCAAGTAATCCTATCCACAAAAGAAAGATCTTTTCAATGTGGACCCCAAGAGGATGAGGTAGCTGCAGGGAATCTCGGCTCCTCCTGCTTTCTCCCCTTTTGTTCACCAGGCAGAAACAAATCTTCCCAAATGAACCCTTTAAATATGAAATGATCACTAGAGGCTAATTGAAACAACAGACAATTGAAACAAATTATGCATTCTTCCCTTAGATAAGAGACTTAAATTATAAATCCTTCAGGACTAGAAAGTGTGAAATAAATTGAAATGCAATTAAGTGTCAGAATTAATGACATTCCCAAATTATTTCTCATATAATCTGTTGAAATGCTTTGAGGCTTTGGAAAATCTGTATTTATCTTAATCAAACTTATCTCAAGTGTTTTTTTTTTTCTAGAAAAGAGTGAACCTTAAGATCAGCTTCTCAGTGTTCACCTGAAAATGCAAGTCTTTCTTTTCCTTTGCTCTTCTGCCACACACCTTACTCTTTCTTAAATACTTTTTTGTTTAGCAGGAGGTAGAGCAGCATGACTTGCTTCAAATCATGTCAATTCATTGGGTTTAGCAGTCTCTTGGACAACATGACTTAACTTCAAATCATCAAGTCAGTCCTAGCTTCTTTTAAGTTATTATGTGAAATGTATTAAAACATAATTATATGGAGCTTCCTGCTGGAAATTGTATGATGTTCACAATCTTACAGGTGCAGTGGCCCCAAGATCTAAGGAATGACTGCTGTTAATAAATTGTTCAATTTCAATGAATATTGCTACAACTTTTCTGGCTGTCACTTTGTGTTGCTAGATAGGTCTGTAAGTGGCACAATGACTGGTTCATCGAAGGTCTGGGGTCTGTGAAAGGCCCTACTGAGGCACATTCTGCATTTCTTTCCAAGGTCTTACTCAAAAGGAATCAGTGGTTTCCTAAGACAAACAGATACAGGACAAATAAATTAATTTTCCCACTGCTTAAAAGATAGGGTTAATGAATAGCATAAAGGACCAATGGCTTCTTAAACAAATCACATTTTATGTTTCTTTATGAAGTTTTGGTTTAGAGGAAACACATACTGAGGCAAACTTAAATAGGCTTATCCCCAAAGCTCTGTGGATCAAAATAAGTAATCAGAGCCGGGCATGGTGGTGCACACTTGTAATCTCACTACTTGGGAGGCTGAAACATGAGGATCACAGGTTTGAGGACAGCCTCAGCAAGTAGTGAGACTCTCATCAACCTAGTGAGACTCTGTTTCAAAATAAAAATTAAAAAATAGGGCTGGAGATGTAGCTTGGAGGTAGAATACTTCTGGGTTCATTCCCTAGCACCACACACACAAACACACATACACACACACACACGAAGTAATCATAAAGGGAAGAAATACTATCTACATTTGGAGTCTAAAAACCATTGCAATTCCTTTATGATAAAAAATGTTTAAAACCCCTAATTTATGAAAAATGAAGAAGATAAATTACTCATCTTCCAAAAATTCTGGAAAATAAAATCAATTAATTTGTTTGAGAAAGATTGTTATATGCTATGCAATTAGTTTTTAATGTATTTAAAATTAGAGAGGTTGATCCTAATGCTATTTAATAGGAATCTAATTATCCAAAAATTACTAGAATAAATGAGAGAAACATGCCCTATAGATGGGACAGAGTTTAATTTAGTGCTGGAAACAAAGAATGCAGATTCCACGATCTAAAATCAAGGGAATTCTACAGTATTTCTATTGGAATAATAAGTTAGAGTTCCTCTGTGATAAAAGTTGTTACTTTATATGAACTAGCATCATGTCACTCCATTTGTAAATCCAAAGTTCATGCTATAAGAAAGCCATACGGCTTCAATGGAATTATATAAATAAACACCACCACCCAGAAATTCCCTCCCATATATGCTAGTTAAGCTCAAGTCCTGTGGTTGGAAAGAAAATCAATTATTTTATGTGTTATGAAATTATTCTCTGTGTTATGAGAGCTATTCAGGAAGTTGAAGCAGGAGGATTATAAGTTCAAGGCCTGCCTGGGCAGCACAGCAAGACCTTGTCTCAAAATTAAACAACAGGGAAAAAAAATAAATTGGATAAACTCGGATTACATTTTTTTTTTTTTTGCGGTACCGGGGATTGAACCCAGGGGCATTCTACCTCCGAGCTACACCCCCAACCCTATTTTTTATCCTCTATTTTGAAACCGAGTCTCATGAAGTTGCGGAGGGCCTCACTAAGTAGCTGAGGCTGGCCGCCAACCAGGATCCTCCAGTCTCTGCCTCCCAAGTACCAGGATTACAAGCGTGCGCCACCACGCCCAGCTGGATTACATTTTTTTCTAAATTTTACTAATAGAAAATGTCCAAGTAGACCTACCTGGTTGGTCAATAATATATTAAACTCTCTTGATTGTCTTGTATGTGTTTTCTAGACTAGATGTAACTTCCAAAAGAATAGGGAGAACATGTCAGTGTAAGTAGCAATTCTAAGCCCTCTAGCAAATATTTTATAAAACAGTTTGCAAGTAAGCAAATGTCTCATTGGCATAGCTCATTAAATGTTCTTTCCTTCCCCAGTAGCTCTTCACCCTCTTTACCATGGCTTAAATTGCTATAGGGATGCCTGAGAACTAGCTTTCTGTGTGGCCCAATGTCTGCCTCATGTTTTAACTAGCCATTCTTACTACTACCAAAAACCAAAAAGAAAAGTATAACTTAGAATTAATGCCTTTACATTATGTCTTCAGCTAACATTTATTAGAACTTTAATGATGAGTGCATATAAAGTCTACCATGCACAGTATAGTTAAAAATCTTTTACCACTTTTAATTTCCTGGTTTTGATAATATGAGATTTTATATTTGGGAAAAGCCAAATGGAAAATATAGGGGGACTCTTGCGAGTTATTACTTTACTTCTTGTGAGTCTTCAAGTATTTTAAAATAAAAAGCGAAACTGTTGACACATCATGTTAGTTATACCCATGTAATACTAAAATATTTAATTAAATTCATGAAAAACAAAAATGAAATTATTTCCTTTCTTAGACAAATTTGAGTTTTGTGCATAGTCACACTTGAATTATTTAATATTCGAATCCATTAAGGAAATGGCAAATCTATGGGCATGTGTCCATTCTAACAACAATAAAGTTGTATGTCACCAAAATATCATCAATTGACCCAAAACTCAGGCAATGTATTTCTATTCAAATTCATCTTCTGCCCATAAAAGCACATTTAAATTCTAATCTGTAACCAATTTCTTTTCATTTCAACTACTAAGATTTTTTTTGCGGTACCGGGGATTGAACGCAGCGGCGTTCTACCTCCGCGCTATGCCCCCGTCCCTATTTTTTATACTTTATTTTGAAACCGGGTCTCACGAAATTGTGGAGGGCCTCACTAAGGAGAGAGAGAGAGAGAGAGAGAGAGAGAGAGAGAGAGACAGGGAAAGAGAGAGCGAGAGAGCTGAGGCTGGCTGCGAACACGGATCCTCCAGTCTCCACCTCCCAAAGTACTGGGATTACAAGTGTGCACCACCACGCCCGGCCAGCTACTAAGATTTTTCAGATTCATTAATTTTCTGCCTTCTCTGTAGACTGCATTATCATCATCTTTGCCTGGAGACTTCTTTGAACTGGCCTACACACTCTTGTCTGGCCTCCCTTATAATAACTGTCTTCTTCACTACGCAGTAAACTCCTTGAGTAAATGGATGGAGACTGTGTATTTGTGAAGATTAGATTCCCCCAGATACAGTACCTGAGACAAGAACTTGAGTTTGGAGGGATCCCAAGAAGCACAGGTAGAAAAAAGGATAAGTGAGATGGGGGGGCTAGAGAATGAATAAAGGATACACCACTCAGTGCTCCTGTAAAGGGAACAGGGTGGCATATACTTCAGAGATACTCATGGGGAATGAAAAGTAGGATATTTAGCCCTCTGTTGTGGAGCACACCTGTAATCCCAGTACTTGGCAGGCTGAGACAGAAAGATGTCAGATTTGAGGCCAGCCTCAGCAACTTCAAAATAAAAATTAAAAGGACTGGGAGTGGAGCTCAGAGGTAGAATGCCACTGGTTTCAATCCCTAGTTAAAGAAAAAAAAACACACAGAAAAAAAACTAGGATACTTATTTTATAAATCCTGTCCAACATTGGCTGAGGCTGCTCCTAGAGAAAGAGAAACTTCTGTTACTCCAAGCTTGCTGCTCAGAGGGCGAAATGGAAGAAGGGTACCAAAAAAGAATTGCACAAATTCTTGTCTTATGTTCATTTCAGCAAATATTTGACTGAAGAGGGCTGATGGGAGAAAGACATATCAGCAACAGTGTTTGCTATAACATTATTTTTGTTCTCTATTGTCTAACACAATGAATGGCATAGTAGGCAGGAAAAAATTACTTACATAATTAGCTCAAATATTAATCCTTATATAAAAGTCTTTTGGAACTCAATAGAAAAAAAATAAGCTTCTTGGTATGCTAGGATAAAACAGAGTTATTACATTGGCCCTGATCATTAGTAGATACATTTCTTATCTCTGAAATAGGTAATGTTCATAAATTTCCTTCTTATTAGGAAGGTAAACACTTCCCAAGATGGATGAGTTTGGGCTCTTTTTCAGCATGGGGTTTGAAAAGAACATAAATAATATTTCAGTTAATATATTTCTTTTCAGCCTCAAATATTATTGCTTTTAATCATACCTATTTTTGCCTCTGGTTTTATATTGAAATGCATTAGTGAAAAGAGGTATGATGATAGATGAAAATTTTCTCATAAGTGAGAATCGCATCTTTTTTCTCTCATATCATGTCTTGTACATACGAGGTGTTGAAATAAATGTGCTTCAAGCTAAATTGATGTTAGATGTGCTTGACTACATAGGTTGGATGTGAATTGGCTTTAATTAATTAAATAGAAAGTAGCTGTACCAATCAAAAACATTTAGAAAAAATAATAGTGGAGAACACTGATATATCTCTTTCTAATCTGTCTACTCTACAATTGTGCTTTTCTCAGTCAAATACCACCCATTTATCTCCAAATACCCAGAGACCTTTGATTCTGGAATACATGTGTCTAACTTACATAACCTATTTATTTCTTCATGAAACCACCTTATATGATCATGACAGAATAAGAGAGAGGTGTCAAGGATAGGGCAGTGATGTGCAACTTGAAAATCAAGTTCTGAGTCATCCCTCCCCTGGGCAGTGCAACTGAGCCAACAGAACAAGGTCTCCAAGGGGAAATCTGCTCTGTCGCTTCTAGTCTAAGATTGGGCATGGCATGTCACAGTAAAGTCAGTGGGTAGGGGAAAAGGGATTGGTCCTGTCTTCAACAATGTCACTTGGTTTCCTGATCTCTAAGTGCCGTCTTCCTCATCTAAAAGAGGCATGTTGATAGCCATCTCATGGTGTTTCCCTGAGGAAGAAAGAGAAGATGCTTGGACATTTAAAAAAGCATCAAATTTGTGTCTGGCAAATATGGTATACTTAATGACAGAAGACATTTCCTTTCTCTTTATTTCCCGAGGTTGTGGAGTTTATTACTATAAGGAACCAGCTTGACCTCACTACGGCCATCTTGATCATAACCACCATTTTTCTCACCAGGGGACCCTGGAGCACACATCCCAATCCCTAAAAAACAAAGCCATTACAATAGTCATGCATGCTGGGCGTGGTGGCGCACGCTTGTAATTCCAGTACTTTGGGAGGCGGAGACCGGAGGATCCAGGTTCGCGGCCAGCCTCAGCTCTCTCTCTCTCTCTCTACCTAGTGAGGCCCTCCGCAACTTCGTGAGACCCGGTTTCAAAATAAAGTATAAAAAAATAGGGCCAGGGGTGTAGCGCGGAGGTAGAACGTCTCTGGGTTCAATCCCCGGTACCGCAAAAAAAAAAAAAATAGTCATGCATGATGTGCTGTCAACTGACACCTTGCGATTAACTATTTCTTAACTAGTGTTGGATATATTATTGGTCTTTTTCTGTTTTATAAGATAGATACCTTCCACTTGGCTGAGCCCATCTTTGTCTAGCTTAGCATATAAACTCTTGGGATGTCTTGCTGCCACCTAAAATAGGCTTCTGCCCATAAATCCCCAATAAATTGCCCTTTGTGCAATCTGGAATTTGTCTGCCTCTTTTTCTGGTCTCATGGCACCATGCAACCCATTCTCATACACCAGGACGGGGGTTTTCTGAAAAAAAAAAATCACCAAATAAGCACCTGCCTATTCCCATGTCTGATTTCTGTTTGTTTTGTCCCGCGATCCCACCTCTTACACTACTGGCCCTTTAAACCTGTGACTCTGCTACCTGCTTCTCACTTCAGCTATTTTAAATCAGGACTTCAGCAAGGAGTGGTGGTGCACCCAGGGTTTGGGAGTGGACTCATGCTGAATAAATGCATATTGAACCTAAGGTTTCCCCGCTGGATAAGAAGCTCTGGGAGCTGCTGACTGGGCTCCACCTTGCTTTCCTTGACTCTGTGAAGCCTCATGGACCACGGTTCAGCCAAAGGCCATGTTTTATAATGGCTTCAAATAGCCAATGCCAGATCCCGCAGTTAAAAATGTTCTTCTGGTCATTTCTGGCAAGAATCTCTGGCTATCAATGAATACCATCTCTTTTATATCTTATACTCAATTAGCTGTTTTCTCTTCCACATCAGTGTAAAAGCAGAAATCAACCCTTTTTCTGTGAATTATTACTGCAAAATCTCCCTTGTGAAGGCAGTTTGTGTTGTTGCCGGTATTGCTCAAGATTTGGGGTATTTGAAGGATTGCACAAAACCACTTAACTCCTTCTTCTATTCTTCTAAATTCTTTACACCTCTGAAAAACTATGGGTCACTTTCTCCAACTTGAGAGGTGAATGCAGGTTTTATGGAGCTTAAGGCTTTTATGATTTTATAGGCCCTTTTTAAGAAAAAAAAATTACAAAATATTAGTTTTGCAAATTTTGCAAAAGCAGATTCACATGAACACACCATTACATCCTTCCATCAAGAACCTTAGAGAAATCTGTGGAATGAGGGGTCTTGAAGCTTTTCTTTCCTTAACTTCATGATAAATCCTTCTCTGTCCAGCTCCCACCAATAGAGCAACTGACAGATGATTTAACATTTCCACTGGTCCTTACTCTCCCTCCATTTGTGGTAAGGAATGGTTAGTAGTATGTTTATTTGGCCAGAGAGATGCATCAGTAAGCCTACTTTGGAAAGCAGAAGTCACTGTGTTCAATATTGGTTCCAAATTATTATTATCAAATTTAATTTTTCAATGGCTTCAATGTCCTCAGGCCACTGTATCTTCAGATTTATTCAAAATCTCTCCTATATCTTCAAAGTCCCCTAAATTATAGACACGTACTTTTCATCTCTAAATCACTGTACAAATTTAAAATGGCAGTCTATAAAGAGATGCCAGTGGTGAGGTCTTTGTCAGTGTACTTGTAGGGATATGAACATCAGAAGATCTAATCTTGACATGTCAGCAGATTCTCCTTTGCTCTGAGACTTCCAAGCTCCTTTCATTTGTGCACCAAATTTCTTGGATAAGAACAATGAACTCTCGTGATGGACAAGAACCACACTGATTCCCGATGGGTTGATGAGATGAGCTCTCTTAAGAATTTAGTGCAGCTGCTCTCAGGGCCTTATCCTTCAAGGGAAAAGTTAATAGTGAATCCCTCAGCTCTTGATCAAATGCCTTTGATTTCCCTTTCACCATTGCTCTGGCCCTCTTGACTTATCCACACCTCTAAAGCCTAGGAATATTCTTCTTTTAGTTCCTGCCCCAGAGCTTACTGAAGAGCCTCCTGTCTTTTCGCTAACACTGCACTGGGTGTGAGATGCCTGTCACTTCCGGTTCTGCTGCTTTCTCCCTATGAGAACTCAAGCTCCTTACACCATCCTTTAATTAGATCAAATGTAAATAATAGTATTAAATCCGTGGACCTAAAATAATCATTGTGGGAATCAAACTCGATGATGCACAAGGATAATATTAAATAACCTCACATGCAAGTGTTTTCTTTTTCCTTTTCTCCCCATCAGCTTATTTTTGAACAGTAGATGTCAGGGGTTATTACAGATTAAAAATAAAATGATATACATTAAAAAGTGTCTGACTTTATTTATTTTTTCTGTAGTCTAGTCTCCTATGTACCCATATGTATTAGGGTTTTCCAGAGAAATAGAACCAACATGATGTTTGCGTACAAGTATGATGTGCATATTGCTTAATAAATAATGGAGCTCATTTATATATATAATTATGATATATCATTATATCATAAATAATCATATATCATGTATGTGATATATGAGAAATTTTAAGGAACTGGCTCCCATCATTGTGGGGACTGACAAGTGTGACATTTGCAGAACGAGCCAGCAAGTTGGAAATTCCAGCAAGAGCTGATGTTAAAATTTCCACATCAAATCAAAGGCAGTCTGGAGGCAGAATTCCTTTCTTTCCTGAGGACTTCAGCCTTTTCAATTAAGGCCTTCATCTGATTGGACGAAGCCTATCCAAATTATCTGCTTTGCTTAAAATCCACTGGTTTAAATATGAATCACACACGTGTATATTCATATATACGAAAGACCTCCATAATAATGTCTAGACTGGTGTTTGACCAAATTATACATACTATAGCATAGCTGGATTGACAGCAAATTGTCATACCATAGATAACTAATTTGAGAATGATATCTTTTGGGGGGATAGTTTTAGGTTTACAAAAACAAATTTTAAAGGTAGTACAATGTGTCCATGTACTCCACATTCAATCTCTCTTATTGTTCATATCTTAAATTTTCATGGTACACCACAATTAATAAGCCCATGTTGGCACATTATTAATCAGTGATGTCTCTTTATTCAGATTTCCTTGGTCCTACCTCAGTTCTTTTTCTTCCTGGGATTCTAGCCAGGACACAACAATAAATTTATTGTGTCTCTTTGGCTCCTTTTAGCTGGAACAGTTTTTCAAACTTTTCCATGTTTTCAATCATGACAGTTTTGAGAGGTATTGGTCAGGTATTTTGTAGGATGCACTGCGAATGAGTTTGATTTTTTTCTCTCATGATTATATTGGTATCATTGGTTTTCAGGGGAAAGATCACAGAGCTAAAGTGTCTTTGGCATCATAACATAGGAAGGGCACGTAGTCATTACCTTGATTTATCAGTGTCAACATCAAACTTGATCAGCAGGTTGAGATAGTACCTAAATGTTTTAGAATTTTTTATGCTTGGTGTGATAACCTATAAATATAAATTATATGTATATTCATTTTTGCATTTAAGCATCTATCCATATATGTATATGCATGCATATATTTGTATATATGTATTTTGCTTAATATATAATAGAGGTCATGCTATAGAATCATATATAGGAGGGGGACTTACCATTCTCAAGAGTCGCATCATATTTCATTATGTAGATGAACTATATTTAAACTAATCTTTATTGAAATGCATTGATCTTGTTTCCACTTATTTAATGTTACAGTGTTTAAATGAATATCTTTGCATAGGTTGAGATCACAGCAGAGAAGATGTGTAAAATGAATTCTGAAAAATGAAATCCGAGAATAGTTGTATGTATATTTAACTTGACAGATATGGCACAACTCCCTAAAGGTTATAATGATTTAGATTCCAAGAACCTCTTTGTTCATAAATTTGCTTTTGATCATTTCCAACTTGATAGGTGAAAAACAGAATATTCCATCATCGTTTAAATTCGCAATTCTAATGAGTGAAGTCACGCGTGTTTCAAGTGTTTAAAAGACATTTGCTTTTCCTTTACCAAGTAGTCTTTAGCCCATTTTTTCAGTTGAATTGTTGATAATTTTCTCATTAATTGAGCATAGGAAATCAGTTTATTAAAATCTAATTGAAAATATTCCCTAATGTGTCAAATGCCTTGTTTTTATAAAATCTGTCTTTAAATACTATGGAAATATTTTATGAACTTGAATTCTTTAATATTTTTCATAATTCATACAGTTTACATTACATTTTTAATATATATTCTTAGAATTTTACTATATTTTTTATAATTAAACCTGATCTGACCAGAATTTATCTGGGAGAAAGGAATGGGGAAGGGTTATGTTTTCCACCATAGATGCTGCGTAGGTCTTGTTTGCGTATTGCTTACCCCATCTTTTCACTATTGATTTTATTATATTACTTTGATTTTATATTCTCTTCCATAGTGTCTCTACCATGCAGTACCAATTACTATGGCTATGTAAATGTCTTGTCACCTTTTCAGGTTATTTTCCACAATTTAAAATTTCTCAGAATGTTCCAGAAAATATTTATTTTTCGAAATATCTTGTAGAAGCCAGGCGTGGTGGCGCATGCTTGTAATCCCAGTACTTGGAAGCCTGAGACCAGAGGATCTGGGTTCGCGGCCAGCCTCAGCTACTTAGTGAGGCCCTCCACAACTTAGTGAGACCCCGCTTCAAAATAAAAAATAGGGCTGGGGGTGTAGCCCAGAGGTAGAATGCCCCTGGATTCAACCCCCAGTACCACCAAATAAAAATCTTGTAGAATTAGCTGGTGGTGGTGGCGCACACTTGTAATCCCAGTACTTTGGGAGGCGGAGACTGGAGGATCCGGGTTCAAGGCCAGCCTCAGCTCTCTCTCTCTC
>PVJS01005082.1:0-30121 GCA_004027185.1 Glis glis
GGGTGGATGGATGGATGGATGGATGGATGGATGGATGCATGGATGGATGGATGGATGGATGGATATATTGGTAGATGAATGGATGGGGTGAATGAATAGGTGGGTGAGCGAGCAGGCTTGTGGCTAAATTAAATCTTTGGCCCCTGGGTGGTTGCATGTAGGTGTGCCCACCTGAAACCTCTAGGTTTACTTTGAGCTTTACATAACTTACTGAGGCAGCCACCTTAGAAGGAGCTGATGCTCTGTGATGTTTAACAGTCAGCCAGCCTAAGATCGTTGGCTATATTTAAAAGCATGTATCTGTTTGACACTTGCAAGCTAAACAGGACCAGAAGAGTAAAATAAAAAAAAATTCAGAATTAGGGATAACAGGCATTTGCCTACAAAGTGACACATTCCTACAATAACCCTGCTCTGGGGAGGATGACATCATCCAGTGACCACACATTTCCAGTGACCACAACAATTTCTGGCACATACTCAATATTAAATGTTTGTTGAAGGAACCAACAAATGAATGAATGAATTTCCAACCATTTCTCTGAGAATAAGTTTGCAGACACTTGCACCAAGCTTTGGTCCTCACTTTCAGCTTACTAGCTTTTTGGCAACAGTGCCATTAATGAAAATTGCCCCCAACAGCATAAAGAAACAATCCCAGAGAGCTCAGGGTGTACACCATTCATTTTTACTAATGTCTACTTGTCCTCACTTCCTTATAACTTTCAGAAGCTTACCTCTGAAACTTCTGGCCTTATCTATTTCAAGGAATTCAGCAAAATTGCTGACTCCAGTTCCATACTTAATCTAGACATCCCAGAAGACCTGACTCATGAACGTCTTGATATAGCACCTAGGACTTCTGAATGGTTCCCTCAGGCGCTAACCTGCTGACATCGCAAAAGAATGAGGTTGCAAGGCAGGCGCCGTGGCACACACCTATATTTCCAGTACTTAGGAGGCTAAGACAGGAGGATCGCAGGTTCGAGGACAGTCTCAGCGACTTAGTGAGGACCTGGCTCAAAATAAAAAGGGCTGAGGGTATAGCTCCGTGGTAGAGCACCTCTGGGTTCAATCCCCAGTACCATAAAAAAATAAAGTCACAAATGACATCAACAAAATGGATAAGAAGCCGGGCGTGGTGGTGCACGCTTGTAATCCCAGTACTTGGGAGGCTAAGACCGGAGGATCCAGGTTTGCAGCCAGCCTCAGCTACTTAGTGAGGCCCTCCGCAACTTAGTGAGACCCTGTTTCAAAATAAAGAATAAAAAATAGGGCTGGGGGTGTAGCTCGGAGGTAGAATGCCCCTGGGTTCAATCCCCAGTACCACACACACACACAAAAAAAGGATAAAAACCAGCTCTTCCTTCCCAGGGACAAAGAATTGATGGAGCTAAAAATAAAAGTCAATGAAGCAAATAAAAATCAAAGCAGACAGATGACACAACCTAACCCTGTGAGTCTGTACCTCTCAGTTGCTCACAGAAGCCGGACACCAGTTGTGTGGCTCTCCTCTGGATGGCGCTCACCCTTACCCTGCAGCGTGCTGGATAGCAGGCCAGCGAGACATGGAGCCCAGATCCCGCTCTGAACACCACACATAGGGCTCCCATGCCCACCCCTTCCGGGCTTCACTCCCCACATAGAGATGCACTCCGTGCGGTAATGTGAATGTATTCATTGCCACTGAATTATACATCTAAAAATGGTTAAAATGGTAAGTTTTATGCTATGTATATTATACCACAATAAAAATGTTAAAAGAATGTATTCATCACCAATCGAAGAGTAAACCTAGCATCTATGACATGTTAAAGACAAGCTAAAGACAGATGTGGTGGCATACCTATAATCACTCTACTTGGGAGGCTGAGATAAGAGGATTGCAGGTTCAAGATCAGCCTCTGCAACTTAGCGAGATTCTCAGCAAACTAGCAAGACCCTGTTTCAAAACAAAAAATAAAGTAGGGTTCAGGGTGTACCTCAGAGGTAGAATGCACCTGGGTTCAATCTCCAGCACCACACACACACACACACACACACACACACACACACACACACAAGTTACCTTTATAATAATAATAATTAACATATATTGAGCCCTCAGTAGAGTTCTCATTTAAACACATTCAATCCATGTAATTACCCCATGTGGTAATGTGGTAGATACTAATTATTCCCATTAAATAAATGAGGAAACTGAGGCAGAGAGAGATAAATTGACTTGCCCCAACTCACACAGTAGTAATAGGGGGCTACCACACAACCCTAAAGACATAGAGAAGCACTTCATGTAATTCAATTAAGATGCAATCTTTGGAGCCAGGTGTGGTGGCACACATCTGTAATCCCAGTACTTGGGAGGCTGAGGCACGAGGATCACAGGTTCAAGACCAGTCTCAGCAATGTAACAAGACTCTCAGCAACCTAGCAAGACCCTGTTTCAAAAACAGAAAATTTAAAAACGGGGATATAGCTCAGAGATAGAATGCCTCTGGGTTCAATCCCTAGCACCACAAAAAAGAAAAAGATGCAATTGGGGGGGGGTACTGCAGACTGAACCCGGGGGCGTTCTATCTCTGAACTATATCTCAAACCCTTTTTATTTTTTATTTAGAAACAGGGTCTCACTAAGTTGTTGAGTGTCTCACTTAATTGCTGAAGCTGGCCTCGAACCTGCAATCCTCCTGTCTCAGCCTCCCAAGTGCTGAGATTACAGGCGCCTAAGCCTAAAATGCAATTTAAACACTTGTGTTTATCCATTGTCAGTCTATTAAAGATTCAGATACCAAAATGTATCGAGAAGAGGCTAAATGTACTGGAAATGCAAACCAACACTACTACTCCAGCTACTCAGCATTCCGAAAGCAGCTGAAGACACCTTTCCTTCTCCCGGCATCAGAACCCTGCCCTGCGCAGCCCTCACGTGCGCGTCACGTGCGGGAGCGTTCAGCTGACTGCGCCCTCCTTCTCCCCTCCTGCAGCTCTGTGTTCCATGAAAATCCCTGAGGCTGCCATTTCTGGGCCTCATTTATTGACTATTCAAAGTCCAATCGTTTCTCTGGAATTTTAACAGCCCAAGAATGACATCCACGAGACAAACTGAAAGATAATAAGGGACCAATAGGAGCACTTTTTATTTGGCGATACTGGGGATGGAACCCAGGGGCTTCTACCTCCGAGCTACACTCCCAGCCCTATTTTTTATTCTTTATTTTGAAACAGGATCTCACTAAGTTGCGGAGGGTCTCACTAAGTAGCTGAGGCTGGCAGCGAACTGGGATCCTCCTATCTCAGCCTCCCCAAGTACTGGGATTACAAGCACGTGCCACCACCCCCGGCTAGGAGCACATTTTTAAAGGGGCTCAAATGACCATCACTTCCCACAGCAGGGAGAAGGAGATAGTCATGACACTGGCCGGCTGTCAATGCTGAGTTTAAATTCCCACTCAAGACGCACTGCCTAAGTCACTTGTCTTCTTGTGCTTCAGTGTCCTCCCCCGTGAGACAGAGGCAGACCTACAGCCCCTTCACCAGCTGTTATGAAAATAAAGGGAAACGTGTATGTATGTTAAAGCACTTGCTAAATATACAACAAGAAGTGAATGGTTACAGTTATCTCTCCAATGCAATTCGTTTTAAGATAGTAAGCAGCAAATTAATAAGCAGCAAAGCCGGGCGTGGTGGCGCACACTTGTAATCCCAGTACTTGGGAGGCTGGGACAGGAGGATCGCAGGTTCGCAGCCAGTCTCAGCTACTTAGTGAGGCTCTCCGCAACTTAGTGAGACCCAGTTTCAAAATAAAGAATAAAAAGTAGGGCTGGGGTGTAGCTTGGAGGTAGAATGCCCCTGGGTTCAATCCCCAGTACTACAAAAAAAAATTAACAAGCAGCACCACATTTCAAATACAAAAACAGATTCTAGATGCATTAGAAAGAAGTCATTTAGCCAGGTGTGCTGGCGCATGCCTGTAATCCCAGTACTTGGGAGGCTGAGACAGGAGGATCCCAGGTTTGAGGCTGGCCTCAGCAACTTAGCAAGACCCTGTTTCAAAATAAAAAATAAAATATGTCTGGGGGTGTAGCTCAGAGGTAGAATGCCTCTGAGTTCAATCCCCAGTACCACAAAAAAAAAAAGTAAAAAAAAGTACATCAAAACATCTTGTGTTATACCTTAAGTATATACAAGGAAAAACAGAAGAAATAGTTTAAAAAGAGGAAGAGCATATAGCACCTTTCTCTAATTTTATATTTAGTTTTGCCTATCTTCTCATCCTTACCAACATATATTTTATATTTTAGTCATGATTTCCAATAAATATTATGTTCTTAAATTTTAAAAAATCAGAGGCCATTAGCACATTCAGGGTGTCAACATGATAAATATTGTGTAGACACTGAAGATGATCATTATGAAAACAATATATAGATATGGAGAAATACGAACAATCAAACCAGGAGAAAAAAGCATAACCCCAGCCCAGCGTGGTGGCACACGCCTGTAATCCCAGTACTTGGGAGGCTGAGACAGGAGGATCACAGGTTTGAGGCCAGCTTCAGCTACTTAGACTCTCAGCAACGTAGTAAGACCCTGTTTCAAAATAAAAAATAAAATAGGGCTGGGGGTATAGCTCAGAGGTAGAATGCCCCTGGGTTCAATCCCCATATCACACACACACACACACACACACACACACACACACACACACACAAAAGACATAATACCAAATAGTATGTTTGCTATTTGGTATTGAGTTTGCCCCAATGCTAAATAAATATGTATTTTCATGGACTAGAAAATAGGCAAATACAAAAATACACGATCATAGTAAGATGGTAGTGTTAGGGGCTTCGATTCTTTTCAAATCATCCAGCACTGTTTTTATATCTGTCTTTTCAAGTACAGAGTCATTCACACTCTGGTGAATTCATTAATGGATCCATCCTCCCCATCTTAATCCAGTATCTCACAGAAGAGGAAGGAAGAGTCATTTTCCTTTTTAAACACCCACCAGTGATCCAAACTGCTCCAACCCAGGAGAAGGGTGCTAATTAGTAATGTCTTGCACTCGCTAATGAACAGGCCACCTGGGGGTGGGTGTGTGGAGCACAGTGACTTGGGGCGCAGGGGTGAGCTATTGGCTTGCAGTGGGTGCTGCAGATGTCAAAGCCACTACCCAGCGCCTGGGACCATTTGCCTTAAGTCCCGATGCCAGTTGGTCAGCAGAGGCCAAGCTCTCTGAGGACACTGTGGTCTCCTTGTGCTTCTTTATTCAGATGAGTCCTGAGCCTCCCATTGCTAAGCCAAGCCTAACCCTTCCCTCGGTTATTTTCTTTTTTTGTGGTACTGGGGATTGAACCCAGGGGCATTCTACCTACTAGCTACACCCCCATCCCTATTTTTTTATTTTTTATTTTGAAACAGGGTCTCACTAATTAGATGAGTGCCTCGCTAAATTGCTGAGGCTGGTCTCAAACCTGCAATCCTCCTGTCTCAGCCTCCCAAGTACTGGGATCACATGAGTGTGCCACTATGCCTGGCTATTTTCCCAGATATTTTGTTCCTTAAAACTTAGCAGATGGTGAATGCCTGTAATCCCAGTACTTGGGAGGCTGAGACAGGAAGATCACAGGTTTGACCACAGGTTTGAGGCTGGCCTCCACGACTTAGTGAGATCTCAACAATCTAGTGAGACCCTGTTTCAAAATAAAAAATAAAAGCTGGGAATGGTGACACACACTTGTAATCCCAGTACTTGGGAGGATGAGACAAGAGGATCACAGGTTCGCGGCCAGCCTCAGCTACTTAGTGAGGCCCTGTTTCCAAATAAAAATAATAAAATAGGGCTGGGGGTGTAGCTCAAAGGTAGAACACCCCTGGGTTCCATCCCCAGCACCACACACACTAAATAAATAAATAAAAGTAAAAATTTTTAAAAAAGGCTGGGGATATAGCTCAGAGGTAGGATGCCCTTGGGTTCAATCCCAAGTACTAAGAAAGAACAAAAAAAAGTATACCATGGATGAAAATAAGAAAGGCCCATTTAGGTACTCAGCCACAACAACAGAGCCCACCAAAAAAACGACCTTTTCAAGAATCGCTTCATGTGGGCACGGTGGTGCGCACCTGTGACCCCGGTATCTGGGAGGCTGAGGCAGGAGGATCACAAGTCCAAGACCAGCCTCAGCAACTTAGCGAGACCCCGCTTCAAAATAAAAAATAAAATTGGCCTGGGGGTGTAGCTCAGCGATAGAATACTCTTGGGTTCAATCCCTAGTACAAAAAGAAATTGTTTAATCGTTTTACCATATTGATTTCTATCCCAATCTGAAAATCGCCTTTAAAAATGCCAACTTTGGAAGACTTCCATAATTGCAGACACACATAGGGTTAACATTCTGCTTCTTTGGCAAACAGCCTGATGTGTTTTGTGGCCTCCTTACTAGTCAGGCAGTGGGAGTGAGGCCCAGGGCTCAGAAGACCTTGGGGTCTGTGGGGAGAGCCCGCCCGCCTGCCCGCCGGCCACCCAGCTGTGCGGCCACCAAGTCTACCCTCACTCACTCTGTTTCTGCATTTCCTGGGGGGTGAAGAACACTCACCTCCTCCCTAACGCCATCAGCCATCCATTTACCACACGGGCGAGAATCAATTGAGGTAACCAATAAAATGTGAAAAAAGAAAAGGCCTATAGGCGTATTAACTCGTATCATTAAGCAAAGAAACACAAAGCTATGTGAGTTAACTGCCCCAGGAACTCACAGCCAGGACACTAAGTGGGAAGACAGACAGGGTGGCACACACCTGTAATCCCAGTACTTGGGAAGCTAAGGCAAGAGGATCGCAGGTTCAAGGCCAGCCTCAGCAACTTAGCCAGACCCTGTTTCAAAATAAAACATTTTTTAAAAAGGGCTGAGGGTGTAGCTCGGAGGTAGAATGCCCCTGGGTTCAATCCCCAGTACCAAAAAAAGAGAGAGAGAGACCCAAGCGAGACAGGAGAGCAGGCCCCAGCCTCCAGGCCCCAGAGGGCGGGGCACTTCTCTCCACGCCCCAACCTGCACCCCTGGTCACCCACACGCCAGCACCCTGGGCTTCCCTTGGGCTCCGCTCCCACAGGCGCTGCCAGACGATGAGCTCACGGCGCTTGACAGAACACTCTCCTTCAAAGTCACCTTTTATCCAAATGATTCAGAAAAAGAATTCGACAGGCATTATCTTGCTGGATGTCCCCTCTTGGCAAGGCCTCTGGCCTACATATTCAGTTTTGAATAGACTTTAGAGCCAATTTTACAGCAAAATTGAGCAGAAAGCACAGAGTTCCCAACACCCCCTCCCCACACATGACAGCCTCCCCCTCCATGGATGTCTCTCATCCTGCGCCAGAGGGTACAGTTGTCGCAACCAGAGAACATACAGGGGCACATCGTTCTCACCCAGACTCCACGGCTGACATGAGGGTTCACTCATCACGTTTCAAGGAAGGAAACAGGCAAGAGGGTCAGGAATTCAGGAACCATCATTAGAGCAAGGACTCCAGCCCCCGACCAGACATGCTTCTCCCCACCCCTAGTATGAGGCCTTTCTTCTTCAACCATAAAGCAAGGAAACACGAAATGTATTAACACGTGGAACGAGATTTTTTTTTAAATGGTCCCCTATGCTGGGCGTGGTGGCGCGCACCTGTAACCCCAGTACTTGGGAGGCTGAGATAGGAGGATCGCAGGTTAATGGCCAGCCTCAGCAATGTAGCAAGACTCTAAGCAAACTAGAGAGACCCTGTTTCAAAACAAAAAAATTTAAAAAAAAAGATCCGGGGGTGTAGCTGAATCATGTACAGATATAAAGTGAATCTTCTGCCGGGCGTGGTGGCGCACGCTTGTAATCCCAGTACTTGGGAGGCTGAGACAGGAGGGTCACAGGTTCGAGGACAGCCTCAGCAAATAGTGAGACTCTCATCAACCTAGCGAGACCCTGTTTCCAAATAAAATAGGGCTGGGGATGTAGCTCGGAGGTAGAATGCCCCTGGTTCAATCCCTAGTGCCACAAAGTAATAAATGAAGAAAATAAAGGCGATCTTCTGAATTAGTCGTTCCCAGAGCTTGGGATTTCACAGGCCAGGATCAAAGAAAAGAAAGAAAGAAATTGTAATTGGAGGTGTTACCAACTTTTGACTCTGTCAAGAGAGACCCTTTTGCTGGATGCAGTTCTCCTGTGCCTGTAATCCCAGTATTTAGGAGGACTGCAGTTTAGTGACCAGCCTTAGCAACTTAGTGAGACCCTCAGCAACTCGGCAAGACCCTGTTTCAATCAATCAATCAATCAATCAATCAATCAATCAATAAAAAGTGCTGGGGGTGTAACTCAGAGGTAGAATGCTTCTCGTTTCAATCCCCAGTACCAAAGAGAGAGAGAGAAAGAGAGGGGCTGTGTGTGTGTGTGTGTATGTGTGTGTGTGTGTGCACGCGCGTGCGTGTGTGTGTGTAATTACCATTCACTATCACCATAAAAGAATATTTGAATACAAAAATAGGCATAATCCCCAGAATAAAGGCATGCTTATCATATCAGGTTTATAAGGAAAAAACCTTTGTATCTCCTTATTTTTCTCGTTCTATTACAAACCAGCAATCAGAAGTGATTCCTGGTTGTTACTGTACTTTGGGTCACAGGGTCACAGGTCCCTGTGAGAATCTGATGAAAGCAATGGACTTTTCCTCAGAAAAATGAACAGATCAACATACATGCAAAATTTCACCAGTAATTCCAGACATTTGCAGGACTTATTTTGGGTAAAGGTCTCCTGCTGTTAATGGATGGCTTCACCTCCACCAGCCGGACCGGGGCTTATCTTCTGGGCATTGTTAATGGCACCACGGTCCTCTACCAGCTGTAGGAGATGCAGGCCCAGGTCATGCACTCAGGCCCTGAGAACCTAAATCCTCTAAACTGACATGAATTTTCATAAAGAGGAATAGGAAGAGCAGCTTCTCCTTCTGCCCAGACCCTGACCATCAGTGATATCACCAATACAAAAAGATAAAAAATAAAAAGCTCCAAGGCCACAAGTTCACCTGAATCCAGGACCAAAAAGACTCCAGTCAGTGCTGCTGGACCACGGCAATTCTGGGCAAAAGCCTGGGAAGGGGCCGGCCACTCTGACACCAGACAGAAGAAGACATGTCACTCGATCGCACGCCATTATTATCAAAGTCCAGACTTTGGTTTTTTATGGTACTGGGACTATTCCCAGGGGCATGCTACCTCTGAGCTACACCCCCAGCCCTTTTTATTTTTTTGTTTTGAAACAGTGTCTCGCTAGGTTGCTGTGAGTCTCATTAAGTTGCCGAGGCTGGTCTTGAACCTGTGATCCTCCTGACTCAGCCTCCCAAGTACTGAGATTACAGGAGTGCGCCACCACGCGGGCATACACCGTGTGTTTGAGTGATGGGCAGGGTATGGTGCGTCTCCACCTTTAGCTGCAGGCAGATGCTCGGGACTGCTAAGAAAGGCCGCTCGGCAGCATGTGGCTTAAGAGGGTCCCATCTACTCCCACCCACACCTCCAGCCACGGTGATCCCCAAGGTCACCCACACAGGACATATGAAGCTTTTGCACAGTATCCTTCTGGAAAAGGCCAGTAGAGGAAGAAGAAAGAACTTTGTTGCAGATTCAACATCTGTATATTAAAGCAAGGAAAATCATATTCACAACCTATCCCTTCCCTGCCCCCACCCCTTAAAACAGAAACCACCGTAACTGCTCTGCCATGGAGGAAGCTGCTGCATCTTGACTCCTATAAAGACTACTGGCTCGCTGGGCGTGGTGGTGCATGCTTGTAATTCCCAGTACTTGGGAGGCTGAGACAGGAGGATCCGGGTTCACCGCCAGCCTCAGCTACTTAGTGAGGCCCTGCGCAACTTAGTGAGACCCTGTTTCAAAATAAAGAATAAAAAATAGGGCTGGGGGTGTAGCTCGGAGGTAGAATGCCCCTGGGCTCAATCCCCAGTACCAAAAAAAAAAACAGACTCCTGGCTCGCGGGGCAGGGTGGCACACACTTGTAATCCCATTACTTGGGAGGCTGAGACAGGAGGATCTCAGCAACCTCAAGAGGCCCTCAGCAACTTAGTGAGACCCTGTTTCCAAATAAAAAATAAAATAGGGCTGGGTTCAATCCCCAGTACCACACACACACACACACACACACACACACACACACACACAAGACTCCTGGCTCTAATATCCCCCCAAATTAGGAAGAATGGGGTAGCCAAACAGATATTATTAACAGGAATAAGTCTTCCTGTGTGGATTTTCAACCCTTCCTGCAAATAAAAGTTGAGGAGAGCCTTAGTTGTGCTGGGGTTTGGGGGAGGTGATGAGCAGGCTTTGGGGAAGTGGGGGATCTTTCCAATCACTAAGACCAGTTGTTATCTGGAGGATGCCCACGAAAGAGGTGATAATTTGACATATTTAAATGCAAATGTGGTGGACTCAGACATTTGGCAGTGGATTAAGCGGCCATAGGTGCCTGAAAACTGCCCCTTTGGCCTCAGAGATGCTGGTGCCGTTGCTTAAGGTGGTGACCTGGGTATTTGCTGCTTCTTTGCTGCTGCTTTTTTTTTTTTTTTTTGGTTCTGGGGGTTAAACCCAGGGAGGCCTTCTACCTCCAAGCTACACCCCCAGCCCTTTTTATTTTTTATTTTGAAACAGGGTCTTGCTAAGTTGCCGAGGCTGGTGTCAGACCTACGATCCTCCTGTCTCAGCCTTCCAAGTACTGTGATTACAGGCATGCGTCATCACGCCCAGTTTATTATTATTATTTAAGCCATAAATATGGGAGAGGTATATTGTTTTGTTTGTATATCTCATTAAAATAAAAATATTTAATTAAAAGAATGATTCCCATTGCTTCCTGTACTCAAAGTCAGTAGGATATGACTTGAAAGAACCTTCCCTCTGTCTCTTCCGGTCTCTTCCCCTGTGCTGCTTTCCTTGTTTGACTTCCTGTTTCCGGCCCCTACTGGAATGTGAGCACAAACCTCCCAGAAAGAATCGAGAAGGGCTCTCGTCCACCGCAGGACTCGGCCTCTGTGCCTCTGTGCGTCCAGGAGCCACGCTGGCCAGAGCCCCTCTTCCCTGCACTGCCCCAGGGAGAGCCGAGGCGCAGCCCAGAGTGGTCCCTCCCAGGCCCGCCACACAGGTCGGATCAGGATGAGAGGCCAGCTTCGCTGCAGGGAAAGGCCCAAGGCCCAGCGACAAGCTACAGCTCCTGCTAGCCCCACCCCGCGCAAGGGCGCCCAGAGAGAAGGCTCCAGAAGCACTCCAGGGCTCTTTCCTCCTTGCTTAGTTGCGCTGTCCCGCACTCCCTCTCCTCTCACCACAGAAATGCCAGCGGGTCCAGAGGGAGTTGCTTAAGCCCGAGGGGTGGAGAGGAGGGCTGGAGAAGCGTCCAGCGCCTGGAGAGGCCCCGAGGAGGTGAAGGAGCAGGAGCCTGCCCGGGCCCTGGGGAAAGCAGCCTGTGCAACAGCTGTTACTCCTTGTGGAAGTGGAGTCCAGGCCAGGGGCTCCTTAGCTCGCTGGTTGTTGTTGTTGTTGTTTTGATTGGGGGCTGATACTAGGATTGAACCCAGCAGCATTCTACCTCTGAGCTACACCCCCAGCCGTATTTTACTTTCTCTGTGTGTGTGTGTGTGTTATTGGGGATTGAACCCAGGGGCATTCTACCCCCTGAGCTATACCCCCAGCCGTTTTTATTTTTTTGTTTTGAAATAGGGTCTCACTAGGTTGTTGAGAGTCTCTGGTTGCTGAGGCTGTCCTCAAACCTGCAGTCCTCCTGTCTCAGCCTCCCAGGTACTGGGATTACAGGCATGTTCCACTATGCCTGGCTATTTTTTAAACAGGATCTCACTAAATTGCTGAAACTGGCTTTGAACTTGCAATCTTCCTGTCTCAGCCTCCCAAATACTGGGATTATAGTCATGCACCACCATGCCGGGCTTTCCTGGTCTGTAGTAGTGACCAACCCCGGAGTCTAAGGGCATGCAGGACACCATGTCCCAGCTGCAGGCATTTAGGATGCTGATTAGATAGCACCATAGTGCACGCCTGTAACCCCAGTACCAGGGAGGCTGAGACAGGAGGGTTGCAGGTTCGAGAACAGCCTCAGTAATGTCATGAGATTCTCAGCAGCCTAAAACGACCCTATTTCAAAACAGAAAAATAAAAATGGGCTAGGGATGTAGCATGGAGGTAGAATGTTCCTGGGTTTAATCACTAGTACCAAATAATAATAACAATAATAATAATATAACACTATGATATATAATTACAATTAGAATGAAAGAAAATAACATGTAAAGGGCTGGGTTGTAGCTCAGTGGCAGAGTGCTGGCCTAGCACGAATAATAAGGTCCTGGGCGCCCTTTCCAACACTGCAAGGAACAAATAACCGGAAGAATGCGGCAAGGTGAGCTCCGGCAGCCAATCAAAGGAAAGAAGAAGTTAGAGCCCCGTCTTCTTTGAAGAGCAAAACAACTGAGAGACTCTGCTTCATGATAATTAGCAGCCATTTGGGGAGACTGGTTAATGGTAATTAACAGCCATTTGGAGTTTGAAAGAAACCAGTGGCAAAAGGTGAGGACACTCCGCCCCAGTGCAGATGATGCTGGAAAAAATGCGTCAGACCCCAGCTCAGCCTGGGAGCAGCAGGGCCGGCCTCAGCCTCCCCCGCCCCCAAGCCCAGGCCCTTGTCTTTGTGTGTGTGTGTGTGTGTGTGTGTGTGTGTGTGTGTGTGGTACTGGGGATTGCACCCAGGGGCATTCTACCTCCGAGCTATACCCCCAGCCCTATTTTATTTTTATTTTGAAAGTGGGTCTCACTAGTTTGATGAGAGTCTCACTACTTGCTGAGGCTGTCCTTGAACCTCCTGTCTCAGCCTCCCAAGTACTAGGATTACAGGCGTGTGCCACCGTGCCCAGCTTTTTAATTATTTTTTTCATGATACTGTACAAGTCTTTTGAGGCCTTGGAGAGATTGTAACAGGGATTCAAGCCCAGGATTCAAACCCTCGAAAATGTTGACTTCAACCCTAGTAAATCTGTCTCCACTCTGCCTCCTCCCAAAATCGCTCCCAATGGAAGGTTCTATTTTTAATGGCCTTCCTTGGTAAGGTACTTGAGAAAATAAGGTTTCCTGCAATGATTCATCATTTCTTCCTAGAAGGAAAGACCTGCGGATTCCTAGAGCACAGACTGTTTTAAAAGGGAAGCTAGGCTCTTCAGCCTGACCCTCCCCCTGCAGAAGGGGAGCCCTCCCCGGGGGCCACGCCCTGATGTGGCTTTAAAAGCAGCCAGGTGAGTTCCTGGACACCTGGGAAGGTGAGCTGCCTGCTTCCAACGTTCGTGGCTCCAGGACTCATGAACTGTCTGAGGGGAGAGGAAGAAACTGGTCTTTATGTGAGTTCACTGTGTCAAATTATGCTGGCAATTTACAGACAAGCATGTAACCTCGCCGCCACTCCAGCCCATACTCCCATTTGGCAGATGAGTAAACTGATACTTGAGGAAATTATAAATGGGCCAAGTTCACGTGGTTGATAAACAGAAAAGCTGGAATTTATGCCCAGATCTGTCTTATTTCAAAGCCTGGGTTCTTTCCAATGGTACAGTTTAGATTTTTTTCTGTGTGTATGGTACTGGGGATTGAACCCACAGGCATTCTACCTCTGAGCTGCACCCCCAGCCCTTTTTATTTTCTATTTTGAAACAGGGTCTCACTAAGTTTCAAAGGCTGGCCTCAAACCTGCGATCCTACTGTCTCGGCCTCCCAAGTACTGGGATTACAGACATGCACCGCCATGCCCAGCTGAACATGTCTTCTTAATGAGACATACTTGTTTTAAAATTTTAATCCAAAAAACATGTATCAAGCGCTTACTAGATGAATGACATCATCGCAGAGTGGTAAAAAGGTATTGCTCTTCTGGTCAAACATGTGATATCAATTTTTTCCAGTGTGTGTATGTGTGTGTGTGTGTGTGTGTGTGCGTGTGATGTCAATTCTTAATACTGCTTGAAAATATGAAGCCATTTCCAAAAAAGTGAAGCAGTCGCTGTCTGTAAATTCCTAACGAGTCTGCAAATCTAGTACTAAAAAAAGAGGAGCCGAGCAATGCTGTGCTGACCAGTGAGAAGGGAACTTACAGCGCGTCATCTAAATGCCCCCGTGCAGCTGAGCATGGTGGCACACGACTGTCATGCCAGCGCCTGGGAGGCTGAGACAGGAGGATCGCAGGTTCAAAACCAGCCTGAGCAACTTAGTGAGGCTCTCGGCAACAACTTAGCAAAACCCTGTTTCCAAATTTAAAAAAAAATAAAATAGGGCTGGAAGTGTAGCTTGGAGGTAGAACACCTCTGGGTTCAATCCCAAGCACCACACACACACACACACACACACACACACACACACCAAAAAAAAAAAAAAAAAAAAAAAAAAAAAAAAAAAACGCACTGTCTGATCCAGAAATATGGCCAGCCATGTTTCAGTGAGTGCAGGAAGGACATAGCCTTTATCAAGTTGGACTAAATGGTCTTCCTCGAATGGATTATCCAAGATGTCTACCCAAGATGTCTACCCAATGAAAGAGACCGTGTCAGCTCTTTGTACATAAAATAAAATGTAAAAAAAAAATAATAAAAATAAAAAATAAGCCGGGCGTGGTGGCGCACGCTTGTAATCCCAGTACTTTGGGAGGCGGAGACCGGAGGATCCGGGTTCGCAGCCAGCCTCAGCTCTCTTGCTCTCTCTCTCCCTGTCTCTTTCTCTCTCTCTCTCTCTACTTAGTGAGGCCCTCTGCAACTTCGTGAGACCCGTTTTCAAAATAAAGTATAAAAAATAGGGCCGGGGGTGTAGTGTGGAAGTAGAACACCCCTGGGTTCAATCCCCGGTACCGCAAAAAAAAAAATAAATAAATAAATAAAATATAAAAATAAGCCGGGCGTGGTGGTGCACACTTTTAATTCCAGTACCTGGGAGACTGAGAGAGGAAGATTGCAGGATCGAGGACAGCCTCAGCAAGTAGTGAGATTCTCATCAACTTGGCAAGACCCTGTTTCAAAATAAAAATAAAATAAGGCTGGGTGTATAGCTCAGAGGTAGAACACCCCTGAGTTCAATCCCCAGTACAAAAAAAAAAAAAGACCTTAGGCCCTCCACAACTTAGTGAGACCCTGTTTCAAAATAAAAAATAGGGCTGGGGGTGTAGCTCAAAGGTAGAATATCCCTGGGTTCAGTCCCCAGTACCACAAAAAATTAATAATAAAAATAAAATAGGGCTAGGGGTGTAGCTCAAAGGTAGACCGGCCCTGGGTTCAATTCCCAATATGAAAATAATAATAATAATAATAATAATAAATAAACATCAGTCAAAGGCTTCTCATGATAGTTCCAAAATAAAAGTAACCCATTTACAAAGAAAAGGAGGCACCTTCTGGAATTTCTCCTAGAAGGACCCAAGGGGAAAGCACACCACTGAATCGAATGGTATCAAAGATTCAGAATTGTTTGTTGGAGACTCAAGTAACTGACAACATGTAAATAGAAGAAAGGTTTAAACAAGACCACAAAAAGCAAGTCCTGAGCCAGGCGTGGTAGTGCCAGCCTGTAATCCCAGGACTTGGGAGGCTGAGACAGGAGGATCGCAGGTTGGAGGACAGCCTCAGCAAGTAGTGAGACTCTCATCAACCTAGCGAGACCCTGTTTCAAAATAAAAATAAAATCGGGCTGGGAGTGTAGCTCAGAGGTAGAATGCCTCCGGGTTCCATCCCCAGTACCAAAGAATAAATAAAATAAAAAATAATGGCAGGTAATATGCAGGTGCTCCCAGCATGATTTTCTGTGAATTCAATACCTCGTGCTCTCAAAATACCGAGTCCCCTGAATTAAGTACAGAGGGTTTACAAAGTTTATTCAAATGGCGCCATCGCTCTCATCTTCCCTCTGCCACAGTCACAGCAAAGGGGACCACAGGGACTACAGCCTCTGTGTTCAAGGCCCGCAGCCTGCACAAACCTTGCCGAGTGTCTCTGTCTGTTTGGAGCTGGGTGATAGCTGACGTCTAGGGGCGCAGAAAGGGGAGCCATTGACTTAGCCAGCGCAGGTTGGTCCCCAGTTCCTGCTCTCACGGGGCTTGCATCGACTCCAGCAAGTGCAGCCTGGTGATTCGCTGGAGACCAGCGGTCATCTGTGCTCCTCCCGGAGGGTACTCAGGGCTGGCATTTGGAGACAAACGCAGTCCTGGAAAATCCACAGTGGCCCAAGCTGTGGTACCGTGTTAATCCTGCGCTGATGAATGAAGCATTGCTCCGAGCAGTGAGAAGTTGCCAGCCTCTGCTCTTGCTCATAGCATTTGGTTCTCGAGTTTCATTCAGTAACTTCTCAGACAAGCCCAGAGCCCAGGCCATTGAGCCACCAGGCTGGAAACCCAGGTTCTGCACTGACCCACCAGGGTGTAACCTCTTTGAGACTCAGTTTCCTCATCTGGACCTCAGCAAGGTCTCTTCCACTCTAAAGTTATCTGAATCCATGATTTAAACGAATAAGTAGACTATGAGATGCATAGATTCCTTAATCAAACAACACCAAGAACCCAGGTTCCACCAACACCTGAAACACCAGCCAAACAAATAGAAACCGCAAAGTCCTTCAGAATACAGAAGAGAACTAACTGGAAAAAGATAAGAGCATTCAGAATGTTTCTTTTTTCTTTTCTTTTCTTTTCTTTTCTTTTCTTTTCTTCTTTTCTTTTTTTCTTTTTTGGTACTGGGGATTGAACCCAGAGGCATTCTACCTCCAAGCTACACCCCCAGCCCGATTTTATTTCTTATTTGGAAACAGGGTCTCACTAGGTTGCTAAGAGCCTCACTAGTTACCAAGGCTGGCTTTGAACCTGCGATCTTCCTGTCTCAGCCTCCCAAGTACTGGGTTACAAACGTGAGCCACCTTGCCCAGCTTCAGAATGTTTCTGAGAAAGAAGCTTAGCATACAGCTAATGAACATAATAAAATAGAAGTTATACTGACATCAAAAAGTATTGAAGCTGGGCATGGTGGCACACGCCTGTGATCCCAGTACTTGGGAGGCTGAGACAGGAGGATCCAGGTTTGAGGATAGCCTCAGAAATGTAGCAAGACTCTGAGCAACCTAGTGAAAACCTGTTTGAAATGAAAAAAAGTAAAAAAGGGCTGGTGTGTAGCTCAAAAGTAGAATGCCCATGGATTCCATACCTATTACCACAAAAATAAATAAATAAATAACTTAACCAGAAAGTTACTTGGGAGACAGAGACAGGAGGATCACAGGTTCAAGACCAGCCTAAGCAATTTAGTGAGACCCTCAGCAACTTAGTGAGACCCTGTTTCCAAATAAAAAATAAAATAGGGCTGAGGGTGTAGCTCAGAGGTATAAAGTCCCTGGGTTCAATCCCTAGTACTACTACTACTACCACTACTACTACTACTAATACTACTAATACTACTACTAATAATAATAGCTGGGCGTGGTGGCACACGCTTGTAATTCTAGTACTTGGGAGGCTGAGACAGGAGGATTGCAGGTTCACTCTAGCCTCAGGCAACTTAGTGAGGCCCTCTGCAACTTAGTGAAACCCTGTTCAAAATAAAGAATAAAATAGGCCTGGGGGTATAGCTCAGAGGTAGAATGCCGCTGGTTCAATCCCCATTACCCCCACACACACACATACATGCACATACACACACACACACACACACACACACACACACACACACACACAAATAATAATAATAATAATAATAATAATAATGGAAACAAAAAGATTTAAATAAATGAAAAGACATACTTCATCTTAGACAGGAAGATTTAACAAAATGAAAACATTCATTCTCCCCTAAAATAAACTAAAATTTTAATATTATTTCAATAAAAATGCCAACAGAATTTTTTAACTGAGCAAGCTGACTTTATAGTTTATATGGAGGGCTAAAGGTATAGCTCAGTGGCAGAGTGCTTGCCTAGATGTGCCACAAAATAAAATATAATAAAATTGTTGTTGTTGTTGTTGTGTGTGTGTGGTACTAGGAGTGGAACCCAAGGGCATTCTACCTCTGAGCTACACCCCCAGTCCTATTTTACTTTTTGTTTTGAAACAGGGTCTCACTAGCAGAGGGCCTCACTAAACTGCTGAAGCTGGCCACGAACCTGCGATCCTCCTGTCTCAGCCTCCCAAGTACTGGGATTACAAGTACTGGAATTAGCAGTGTGCCACCACGTCCAGCTTATAATAAAGTTTATATGGAAAAATAAATAAGCAAGAATTGTGATGAATTCTTTAAAATATTAGTGAGAAATAAATAACCCCCTAAATATTAAAATATATCACAAAGTATAATAATAAAGCAATATGATATCAAAGCATTAAATATATGGATCATTGATACAGAATAGAAAATCCAGAAATAAACTCAAGTATATATATATGTATTAAATTCATATCCATATAAAAATTGACACAAAATGCATATCCATGTGAGAATTCATGTATTTTCAATTCCCGTTTCAAGTCAGTAGGAAGGAAATGCACTATTCAGGAAATGATGCTGGGCAATTAGGTTGTTATTTGGAAAATGGAAGATTGAATATGCAATGTGCATATTATAACAACCGACAACGAAAATTCCATGAGGAAAAAAATGCAACCCTCAAAAGTAAAACCATAAAAATACTAAAAGAGCCGGGCATGGTGGCGCACACTTGTAATCCCAGTACTTGGGAGGCTGAGACAGGAGGATCCAGGTTCGTAGCCAGCCTCAGCTACTTAGTGAGGCCTTCTGCAACTTAGTGAGACCCTGCTTCAAAATAAAGAATAAAAAATAGGGCTGGAGTGTAGGTCGGAGGTAGAATGCCCCTGGGTTCAATCCCCAGTACCACAAAAAAAAAAAGACTAAAAGAAAATAAGATCTTTAAAAATACTCTTAATAATGGGGAAGGCCTTCATAAATATTATACAAAACTAAAGTCATAAAAGACTGATGGACTGAATTATCTTTTTTTTTTTTATTGCGGTACTGGGGATTGAACCCAGGGGCGTTCTACCTCCGCGCTATGCCCCCGGCCCTATTTTTTTATACTTTATTTGGAGACCGGGTCTCACGAAGTTGCGGAGGGCCTCACTAAGGAGAGAGAGAGAGAGACAGAGACAGAGAGAGAGAGAGTGAGAGAGCTGAGGCTGGCAGCGAACACAGATCCTCCGGTCTCCGCCTCCCAAAGTACTGGGATGACAAGCGTGCGCCACCACGCCCGGCCTGAATTATCTTTAAAAAGCATCCCGAGTGAGCCGGGCATGGTAGGTCGGAGGTAGAACGCCCCTGGGTTCAATCCCTGGTACCGCAAAAAAAAAAAAAAAAAAAATAAGCATCCCGAGTTTTTAAAAGTATAAACCAAATCAAACAGAAAGCCAGAAATAAATATATCTTTATAGTTTGGACAAAAGGTTACTTTCCTTAATATGCAAAGAAATTCTCAAGTCGATAAGACTAATAACCCAATAGAAAAAAGTAGATAAAGGATATAAACAGAGATGGGCAGGGAAGTACCCAGGGCCCTTAATCACAGGGAAAGATGTTCAACCTCATTCACAATAAGATAAATGCAAAACAAGACTCAGAGATGCAACATTGACAAAGATCTGCTTGGTAACGGATGCCTTTGCCTAGAGAGAACAGACGCTCTTGCACCTTGCCAGCCTGCGTGCAAATCGCGACAGCCTCCGGGAGGGCAACTTGGCAGTAACCATGGAAATGAAAAGCAGACGCCCTTGGCTCAGTCGTGCCACTTCTAGAAGTTCTTCTTACAGGCACATTTGCACGGGCGGAAATGACACAGACATGGGATATTAACTGCAGCATTGCTTGGACAGCGAAAGAGTAGCATGGGCAACAGGTAGACAGTGGACACACAGACACGTAGACAGTGGACACACGTACACGTAGACAGTGGACACACGTACACCAGGTGCCTAGAGCAAGATGCCACGCAGCGTCCATAGCATGCTGCATGCGTGTGCACATCAAGTGAAATAGAGATACTTGCATATGCTCGCGCGCCCCTGGTTGGTCAATGTATAGAATCTATGCAAGAAATAGAAGTTGCAAGGGAGAGGAACTGAGTGGCTGGAGAACAGAGACGAGAAGGACAATTACTTTCCACTGGGTTCCAGTTAATAACTTTTGAATTTTACACCAGCCAAGAAATTTTAATGACTACAAAGGTAAAAAAGTGTGGCTTCCTGAGCCTGAAACAGGACCTGCAAAACCAGATACTCTGAAGAAGAACCAAGAGACCACAATTTTTTTTTTTTTTTTGGGTACTGGGGATTGAACCCAGGGGTGTTCTACCTCTGAGTCACACCCCCAGCCCTTTTATATATATATATATTTTTTTTTTTTAAGTTGGTGCATTGTAGTCTCACATCACAATGTAGTTCAGAGTGATAGGGACATACATGCACACAGCACTTGGTGAGACTCCCCCCGAGCTCCCTCCCACTCGCTCCCCGTCCCCATACATGATATTGAGATTGACACTGGTAATTTCACATATGTACATAACATCAGTGGAATTGTTTCCTTCGTTGATCCTCCCTCCCTCCCCCACCCTTCCCTATACCCCCTCTATCGCTCCACTCCAACTCTTTTTATTTATTGTGAAACAGGGTCTCGCTAAGTTGCTGAGGGCCTCGATAAGTTGCTGAGGCTGACCTTGAACCTGCAATCCTCCTGTCTCAGCCTCCCAAGTACTGGGAGTACAGGCGTGCACCACCAATTTCTGTGTGTGTGTGTGTGTGTGTGTGTGTGTGTGTGTGGTGCTGGGGATTGAACCCAGAGGCATTCTACCTCCAAGCTACACCCGCAGTCCTATTTTTTATTCTTTATTTTGAAACTGTGTCTCACTAAGTTGAGGAGGGCCTCACTAAGTAGCTGAGGCTGATCTCATCCTCCGGTCTCAGCTTCCCAAGTACTGGGATTACAAGGGTGCGCCACCACACCTGGCTAGGATCTGTAATTTTAACAAGCACTGTGTGTGCACCCAGGAGTTGGAGAACCCCTACGCAGCGCATCACTGGTAACGCACACTCATCAAAGTAATAATAGCAACAATGATGTAAGCAGTAATGAACACTTACCCAAGAAGATAAAGCCCAAGACGCCACTGCCAAAATCTTGCGCAAGTTTTCCTGAAAAAAAAAGTCTTTGGCACAACCAAGCACTGAAAGATTTGACACCACAATGAGGGATTCCTTGTGCTCTCTGGTCTTCTGTTTTAACCACTATTAATAAGATAAGGGAGATACCGGTAGAATAGTGGATGGGGATTCGGGGAGGAGGGTGGGGCGGTGAATGGGGAGGTGTATTTTTTTTATGTGGTGCTGGGGATGGAACCCAGGGGCATTCTACCTCTGAGTTACACCCCCAGCCCTATTTTAATTTTTTTTATTTTTGAAACAGGGTCTCACTAAGTTGTTGAGGGTCATACTATGTGGCTGAGGCTGGCTCAAACCTGCGATCCTCCTGTCTCAGCCTCCCAAGTACTGGGATTACAGGAGTGTGCCACTACGCCCAGCTGAAAGGGGAGACACGCTGAAAGAAGCAGTTCAAATAATCCTACTTTCATATATGAAGTTATCAATACCAATTTTAATATACTAGATGGGAAGAGGGAGCGAGCAGGGTGGACCCAGAGAGCAACAAGTGCTGTGTGCATGCATGTTCCGTCACCCCGAACCTCGTTATGATGCGTCGTCACAATGCACCAATAAGAAAATGATGATTTTACCAGCTTTCTATATTTTCAAACTGCTCCCCTAATCTTCCTAGTTAAGAACATAACAAGACTTGAAATTACACGAAAAGGCTGGGCGTGGTGGCGCACGCTTGTAATCCAAGTACTTTGGGAAGCGGAGACTGGAGGATCCGGGTTCTCTCTCTCTCTCTCTCTCTCTCTCTCTCTCTCTCTCTCCTTAGTGAGGCCCTCTGCAACTTCGTGAGACCCGGTTTCAAAATAAAGTATAAAAAATAGGGCCGGGGGTGTAGCGCGGAGGTAGAACGACCCTGGGTTCAATCCCCGGTACCGCAAAAAAAAGAAAAAGAAAAAGAAAGAAATTACATGAAAAGGAGAAGGAAATTGCTCTAAACATAGCAAGATACCTCCAAATTCACCACTCTCCAGCTAACACCGGGCACTACCTTGTATGCTCTAAACAAATATACAAGCCAGGCGCCGTGGTGGGCACCTGTCGTCCCAGTTCCTTGGGAGGCTAATGCAGGAGGATTGCTTCGAGCCCAGGAGTTTGAGGCCAGCCTGGGCAACATAGCGAGACCCAACCTTAAAAACAAAATACAAAATAAAACAAAAAAAAATGTTAAATATCTAACCACAGGAAAGGTATGCATGCCCTAGGTTTTCAATTTAGGGATGTATCTGTGTTACAAATCACAACTGTGCATTTCTGAGATGGTCGGGGAGGGAGAAAGGGCACAGCCTCGAATCCCAGGTGGGCTCCCTTCTGGGGTCTCCCATGTCGCCACCTTTAAATGAAGATGAAAAGACAATATGGCGCAGGGATTAAGAGCAGGTGCTCTGGCTCAGCTTGATGGCCCACGCCTGCAATCCCAGTACTTGAGAGGCTGAAACGGGAGGACTGCAGGTTCAAGGACAGCCTCAGCAACTCAGTGAGACCCTGTTTCAAAATAAAAAATAAAAGGGCTGGAGTGTCACTTGGAGGTAGAATCCTGTGGGTTTAATCTCCAGCACCGAATTTTTTTTTTTTAAGAGCAGGTGCTCTGGAGCTTGACTTTGGAGGTTCAAATCCCAGCTCTGCCACCACAGAAGCTTGGACACGTTATTTCACTTCTCTGTGCCTCAGGAGACACATCTGTAAAATGGTGAAAGAGCCGGGCGCGGAGGCGCACACTTGTAATCCCAGTACTTGGGATGCTGAGACAGGAGGATTGCAGGTTCAAAGCCAGCCTTGGCAACTTAGCAAGGCTCTCAGCAACCTAGTGAGACCCTGTTTCCAAATAAGAAATAAAATCGGGCTGGGGCGTAGCTTGGAGGTAGAGTGGGTCTGGGTTCAATCCCCAGTACCAAAAATATTTTAATAAATAAAATGGTGAAATTGCCACCTCATCCACTCAGTATGAGGATTAGATAAATTGTATATGTTAAGCACTTTGTACAGAAACCGGCGTGTAGGAAGTGCTACATCAATATTTGCTACTATTATTTCAGGGCAGTCTTAGAGCATTATTTTATTTTATTTTACTATTTATTTTTATTATTATATTATTTTATTATATATATTATGTATATATTTTATGTATATATGTATATTTATGTATATATATGTGGATATATATATATATTTTTTTTTTTTTTTGCGTTACTGGGGATTGAACCCAGGGGCATTCTACCTCCAAGGTACACCCGAGCCCTATTTTTTATTCTTTATTTTGAAACAGGGTCTCACTAAGTAGTTGAGGCTGGCCATGAACCTGCGATCCTCCTGTCTCAGCCTCCCAAGTACTGGGATTACAAGCGTGCGCCACCACGCCCGGCTGTCTTGGGAGCACTAAAAGAATAGAATTCACAAAAATTCGGGTAAAGCTCATGGCAGGGAGTGGAGAGACAGAGAAGAAAACTCTGGACTGGCTAAAGAGAAGACACAGAAAGCCAACAATGAAAAAACCCACCACAAGATATGGAAGCAACGGGCCAAGCCAAGCAAAGCTGTTTTTTCCTTGTCCGCGGACGGCTCCGCTGCCAGACTTTCCATTTTCCGGTATGAGTCCGTATTGCTGTATAAGTTTTGTATCAGGGGCCCCACACCAAACAGTGGCACCCCTTAGCATCTCCTGCGTTCATACATATGACAGGGACTCTCCCCTTCTGTGGCCTTGGCCTCCACACACCGACCTCAGGGAGGGGAGGCAGCAGGAGGACAGAATGAGAGTCCAGCTCCTGCGCCTTCCCTAGTTGTGGGGCCCCTCAGGGAACCCAGATCAGCCACAGACCCAACGACTGTGGGGCACAAACGTAGGTAGTAGGAACCTTTGACACCACACTGCTCAGCCCTGTGTGGTGGTGCGCACCTGTAATCTCAGTGACTCGGGAGGCTGGGGCAGGAGGATCGCAAGTATGAGGCCGACTTGGGCAACTTAGCAAGATCCTGTCTCAAGTAAAAAATAAAAAGGGCTGGAGGTGTATCTCAGTGGTACAGCACCCCTGGGTTTAATCCAAAAAGAAGAAGGGGAGGAGGAGGAGGAGGAGGAGGAGGAGGAGGAGGAGGAGGCAGAAGAGAAGGAGGAGGAGGGGGGAGGGAAGGAGAAGGAGGAAGAGAGGGAGGAGGAAGAGGAGGAGAAGGGGGAGAGGAAGGAGGAGGGGAAGGAGGAGAGAGAGGAAGAAAAGAAGGAGGAGGAGGAGGGGGAGGAGAGGAAGAGGAGGAGGAAGAGGAGGAGGGAGACAACACTGCTGCATTTCTCCATTTCATGGAGACTGAGGTCCACAGAGAGAAAACAACTTGTCCAAAAGCTGCAGAATGTCGAGATAATTATCTTCACAGAGGGGGCCACTGGTAACTGAAATGTAAGCACTCTACTAAGTAAACATTATTTCATCTTTTATTGCTATCATTTAGCCACTTTAAAAATGTTCATTCTTGTTTTGAAAGAAAGCCACCAAGCCAAATAAATATCTCTTTAACTTGGATAGTGACATCAGCCATGGAACAGTCGCCTCCCTGTGACAGCTACCAAGCAGGAAGAACGATGCCACCGGTGGTCGCGCTGGCTCCTTCAGATGTGGGGTGCTGCGGGATGCTTGGAGGAGCGTGGGTGTTAGCTCCAGCCTGTGTCTCAGAGGCTCTCTGTGCACCAGCAACATCCCAACTGTCCTCTAGGAGCATTTGGGAACTACAACCAGAACCAGAATTTATTTATTTATTTATTTATTTATTCATTTATTTATTTATTTATTTTGCGGTACTAGGGATTGAACCCAGGGGCATTCTACCTATGAGCTACACCCCCAGCCCTATTTTATTTTTATTTTGAAACAGAATCTCACCAAATTACAAGGGCGCACCCTTGTAATCCCAGTACTTGGGAGCCTGAGACAGGAGGATTGAAGGTTTGAGAACAGCCTCAGCAACTTAGTCAGTCTCAGCAACCTAGCGAGACCCTGTTTCAAAACAAAAAATAAAAAGGGCTGGGGGTGCAGCTCAGAGGTAGAATGCCCCTGGGTTCCATCCCTAGTACCAAAAAAATAAAAAATTGGGCTGGGGGTGTAGCTCAGAGGTAGATAATCCCTGGGTTCAATCTTCAATACCACACTAAATAAATAAATAAATAATCAAACTCCTATCCAACTGCTAGTTAGAGCTTCTGAGAGAGGAGATAACTAGTATTGCCAAACTGACTTAAATGTTTAAACCCAGAAACACAACGCAGTGTAACCAGCCAGCGCTACCGATGGTAAGTGCTAGTCCCTGCCGACCCTCATTCTCAAGTCACAGGGATCCACAGAAGCCAGGGACCCGGCAGGCACATAGAACTTAATGCACCTAAACCACACGCAGCCCCAAGCCGGAATCCGGCACAGACGCTGCAGACTTGCTGTGCTGCCCTCCCAGAGACTACTTTATCTACGATCTGAAATTACACCAAATTTCCAAGTCCTGGGGAAAACATTTCCCATGAGCAAGAAGTTAATTTATTTTCACAGGGAAATGAATTGCTCCCTCTGCTTTCCTGACCCTCCCATAGGCACCAGGAAGCAACATGAAGTGACCCCGAAGAGACCCCAGACAGAACCTTCAGTCACAGAAGGCCTAAAATCAGCAAAGGGTACAGAAGACAAATTCTGCAACCCTCAGTAATGGGTCGGAGGGTCCTTTAAGTGAAGGGGCACTATCTATTTAAATGCATTCCCTATTGAGAAATGGTTGGTTTTCACCAAGCAGTCGCGGTGGCACACACACCTGTAAGCCCAGTACTTGGGAGGCTGAGACAGGAAGATCACAGGTTTAAAGTCAGCCTCCAAAAGTTTAGTGAGACCCTCAGCAACTTAGTGAGAACCTTTTTCAAAAAGTGAATAAAAAAAGGGCTGGAGGTGTAGCTTGGAGGTAGAATGTCCTTAAGTTCAACCTCTAGTACCAACAAAAGAGAGAGAAGCTGGGTGTGGTGGCACATACCTGTAATCCCAGTTCTTGGGAGGCTGAGACAGGAGGATTGCAGGTTCAAAGCCAGTCTTGGCAACTTAGTGAGACCCTGTTTCCAAATACAAAATAAAACAGGGCTGGGGGCGTAGCTTGGAGATAGAATGCCCCTGGGTTCAATCCCCAACACCCCCCAAAAAAGAGAGAGAGAAATGTTTTTTTATGACATACTTTAGGGAAGGAATAAGGAGATTGTGTATTTTGAACAAGTTGTTGAACTTGGGCTTTATACAATCACAGATAAGAAAGTAGTCATTAAAAAGGCCTGGATTAGTGAAGTTTTGTGTTAGGACAGGCTACCAGAAACCTCTTGTTAGCCAGGTGTGGTGGTACACACCTGTAATCCCAGTACTTGGGAGGCTGTGACAGTAGGATCAGAGGTTTGAGGCCAATCTCAGCAACTTAGCTAGACCCTCAGCAACTTAGCAAGACCCCGTTTCAAAGTAAAAAAAAATAAAAAGGGCTGGAGTGTAGCTTGGAGGTAGAATGCCTCTGGGTTAGATCCCTTGTACTCATGAAAACAAGAAAGGAAGCCCCTGGCCTTTCTTCTGTTTCTTTTTACTTCACCATAACTAGAATTCTTTCCACTCCGAATTCTGAAAAAAAGAAGGGAGAGCTTTAGCAACTCAATGAGGTCTTAGGATTGGAAGGAACAATATTCAAGACCATCCCCCCACCAAAAGAGAACCATTTGGAAGCACAGTAAGAGAAATTCATTTTTCAATCAAAGCATATTAACTTTAACAACTCCCAACCCACCAGAAAGCACTCAAAGTAATGAGAACCGTAAGAGGGAGGGGAAAAAATCAGTTCGTGAGGGTAATAATTTTCTTCTGTCAGAGCGGCCCTGTTGTATAAAACAATCCGCCAAAGGCAGACTGGAATGTCTCAGGTATCCTCCCTCCAGCTCCACCACCCTCTGGGGTGGGAGCATCCCCGTTTCTCTCTCCTCAGCCTGATTCAAGACGTACAGGTGACCCAAGGGGCATCAGACACTATGAACTTCTGATACTCCAGGGAGTAAGTAAACCGTTATTCAAAGCATACAAGTTGTAGGACCTCGTGTCACCACCTTTCAAAGTCAAGGTAACATTTAATGTTTACTATGTGCCAAGCACATAGATTATCTCATGAAATCATATGCCTTTTTTGTAGATTAGGAAAATGAAAGTTGGATAACTTGCCCAAAGTCACAGGGCTAAAGGTATAGCTTGGAGGTAGAACACCCGTGAAGCCTAGCGGTCTGATTCCATACCCAGCACTCTTAACCACTGTACTAGCCCCACCATATGATAGCAGGGAGCACGTGGGCTTCCATGAATTCCCCAGACTCACACATAAACACACAGACCAGCACCACCTACTATTTCCTAACAGAAAGGCACTAAAGAAAACTTCCCTTCTCTCAAAGATTTGGACCAGCTGGCCATGGTGGTGCACACCTGTAATTCCAGTGCTTGGGAGGTTGAAACAGGAGGATTGCAGGTTCAAGGACAGCCTCAGCAACCAGCCAAGATGCTCAGCAACCTAGTGAGACCCTGTTTCAAAATAAAAAGGGGTGGAGGTATAGTTCAGAGGTAGAATGCTCCTGGGTTCAGTCCCCAGTAACACCTTCTCACAAACACACCCAGAAAGAGATTCAGATTCAGACTAAACCCCAAAGAATCACCATAATAGATACATGAAAAAAAGTCCCAAATGCCACACGTTAAAGAAGCCAATGTTAAATGCCACCATTTCCTGCTGCGGAACAGCCTCCTGGTTCCTAAAATCACCCAACAATCCAACAATGAAGAGGAGACGAGGCGGCCCTTCAGGTCCTTCCTCAATGTCTGCTGGTGAGGGCAAGGTCTGCAAGCTCGGGTCAACGTGGAGACTTCATGGCACTTGCAGAACAGAGGAACCAGAAAGGAACCACCCTGTTCTTGGGCCACAGATCATATTTCATTCACAAGGAGAGAATTCTTAGACTTGTTCGATGTTTTTAAGCATTGATCCTAAACAGAATGCTTATAATCTCAGACAATGTCATTCAACATTGGGTTCTCTTTGCTTATAAAAAAAAAAACACTGTCCCAATGCAAATGGAAAGTGCTAAGCCACTCCATGTGCCAACTTCAAGAAAAACAAGGTATACAATAGCTTCGAAAGGACAATTCTTTGAAAAGAAAGCCTTAGTTTGCAAACATCGCATGCCCTTGCTTTATAGGAAGATCTACAACCATGTGCAGCACTGAAATGAAGTAAATAGAGATACTTGCTGTACAGAAGACAAAACAATACCCTTTTTATTTTTAAAACTCTGGTGAAATAGTTTTCCATATGACATCCCATTTTTAAAAAATTAATGTAAACCAACCTGTGGGTTAGTCACACTGTACAGATTTCATCAGAGTGTTTACAGATGCCTAGAATATTTACAAATGCTATTCGTTAGGTAGTAAAGTTTTGTTGCAATTTTTCCAGCACATATTCCACAGTAAATGAAAGGGGGGTGTATTGGTGTTCTTGTATAAAAATCCTTAACAAATGGAGAAAGGCAATTTTCCTGAGAGAAGATTTGTTCTTGCAATAGTTTTCTTCAACAATTGGGAATATAGAAATGGGATGGAGACATAAAAAGAAGCATAAGAATGTCTAAGTTAACATTTTTTTCTTTTAAATTATTTTAAGTACCATTAAGTTAAAATGTTTACATTCATTATAAAAATGTTGTTAAATCTTATGCAAATGATTTAACACTGATTGCTGCAACGCAAATTGCACTTTTTAAAAAAATGATTGTATACATGGAAGAAAAATATCTTGTTTGCTACCCTGTTTATAAATTCCGACTGACTTCGGATCAGTCGCACAAGATGAACTTTGAGAAATAGTCACAGTGTACGTTAGCGTTCCAATGCAGCCTTGCAGACTGAGTAGCGTCCAAACGGCCTCCAGTGACTTCTCCACGAACGCTGTGAAGTCGGCGTGGGGCACAGGGATGAAGAAATTCTGGCAGAACCAAAATCTATCAGAAGAAGCACACAATCTGGGGCAACACACATAAAACCTGTTTATAAAAGTCTCTCGGTCTTCCTTAGTAGGCAAGGCCCCGGTCCTAGTCCCAGTTTCTGCAAGCTGTGCAGGGCTGATTCGGAGGCCGGCCGGAGGAGGCCATGCGCCTGCTGCATTGGCCCTTCCCCGAGGAGCCCCATCTTCTCTCACTCTGTAGCATGTCTCTTGGGAAATACATCTCTTTCGAAACAAAGGCACAGAAATCACGCATCTGAGGAATGTTCTGTCTGCAAAGTCGCCACCGTCTGGACTGCTGGACAAAATCAGATGCTGGGGTACAAGGCCCTCCGTGGAACCCTCCCAGACTCCAGCAGCACCAGCTCAGGCCAGGGCCAGCGCGCACCAGGAATCCTGTCGCACTGAGGATGTGACTTCAGCGGGCGAGGCCAGGCTGACGCCTATGTAGAGCCCATCTTGACCTGAATACTTGAGCTCGCTGTTCTCCGCGGTGGCTCCCTCTCCCGCACCAGACATCACCGGGGCGCCCGCCTGGCAGAACAGGGGACAGAGAGGAGAGATGGTTATCCATCACTGTCACCTGGCCCAATCCTGCCAGTTCAACACATGAGGAAAACAAGACTCTGTACAGCCCGCGCAAGAGCTGCTCCCAAGAGCACCTCTTGCTCTTCCTGCCCGCAGCAAGCAGGAGCTTTCCACTGTCCTACACGACGTCCCATGGTGCCACAAACCTGACCCTGGCAACTTATGCCACCAGCAAGATGCAGAGCCAGAGCTGGGCGCAGTGGCACATACCTGCAATG